>CATKHJ010103204.1:0-22084 GCA_949750685.1 Vernicia montana | reverse complement strand
ATATATATATATATATATATATATATATATATATATATATAAATGGTGTCTATGCATTATAATTTTTGAAAATTTTTTTTATTCAATTAAATGTTTGAACTGATATTTTAATGTTTGTGACCGATTTTACATGTTAATGTGATTATATTACTCATTTTAATGCTAAAATGACTTAAATATCCGTATTTCTTATCACTTAATTTATGTTTTTATCTTTCTTTCTTTTTTATCTTTTTTCTTTATTGTATTTTTTCAAATACTTTATTTCTTTTTTTTTTAATTTATTTGATCATAATAGAAAAAATAAAAATAAAAATGAATTTAATTTAATGATTGAATTTTTATTTTATTTTTTAAAAATGGAGAGAAAAAAAGTATATAATCATTTTTATTTAAAGTCTTGTTTCTTAGAAAGCAAATATAAATTAAAAAAAATAACAATGAAAAATGAAGAAGGAAGAATATATATATAACGTTTTAAAAAGATGATATTTAAATAAATTTATTATTCAAAATAAGATATCATTTTAACTTGTAAAACATGTTAGACACTATATTATATAAAAAATAGTAAGTTCGAACACTTAATTAAATAAAAAATAAGTTCAAACATCAAAATAATAAAAATTTAAATACTATTGATGAAATTTTTCCAAAATATAATAACGATGTTCACCAATCCTATACTACTTTTTTCTTATATTTATTGTAAGGAGTACAAACGTATTGATTGTATTCTCCAATATATATATATTGTAATACAATTAAAATTATATATTTTTTTAAATAAAAACCTAGCTATCATGACTTTTTTTAAAAAAATTGAATTCCATGCTCTTTTATCATTCAATTCATCCCCATATTCATTTATTTTAATTTAATTTTTGCATGTATTTATGTATGTATTTTGATGACCAAAAGCTAAATAAAAAAAATACATTTCTAATTATCTTCGCATATAGGAAGAAATTAAATATTTGAAATACTAAATCTAATAATATAACGTCCTATCTCGAAATTAACTTCAAATAATCCTTTTGTTTTAAAGTTCAATCCCGGCTAAAAAAGTTAACTCATGTTATATGGATATTAACTAGCCGTAACTTATAAACCGTTACTCATTGTGAGAATTCCTCCTACTTACTACCGTGCTAGTTTAATCTAACATCTTAAGCTCATAACTATTTTAGCACGAGTCATTGGGAGTGAACATTCAGTCGATTTGATTTAAAATCGAACCGAATCGAAATTAAGTTTTTTTCAAACCGAATCGAACTGAAGTTATAGTGAAAATTGAACTGAATCAAACCAAAAAAGTTCGGTTTGGCTTGATTTTTCAGTTTGACATTTTTTTTTCTTTTTGTTATTTATATATATATATATATTAAAATTTCGGTCGGTTTAGATCAAACAGAAATTTTTTTAGCAAAAATCGAACCGAACATAAATTTAATTCGGTTTTTTTTTTTAAAAATCAAACCAAACCAATTAGTTCGATTCAATTTTTCGATTTCGGTTCGATTTTACTCACCCCTACGAGTCCTTACATTCTCCCCTCTCTTTTGGAATGTGACATCCTCATCGCAACTAAGCTCGTTCACATTTTACAATTAGACTCAGATCAAAATCCAAACCAAGATCGGTCTTGGGTATTGTGGTTCGTCATTGCCTCAAGTCAGTGGCAAATCTAGCCTCATAGGTTTGGAAGGGGTAACATTAAAAATTTTTAAAATTTTTTTTGAGAGGCAAAAGTAATATTTCAAAAAATTTTAAAAACTTTTCAATGTATATTAGAAGTTTTTCAAAAATCTTAAAGAAGCGGAGATCTACCACTACTCAAGTGGCTACATCTCATGTTTTGCTCAACTGATAGTCCTTTCCATGTGGACCCATCAGCTCCGCACAATCTAATCGCAATGTGGCTCTGATATCATTTATAACGACTTGACTCGAAATTGACTGCAAATAAATTGTTATTTTAAAACTTAACTCCAACTCAAAACGATTACCCAGATTAGTAACTAGCTGGACCTTATAAAATACTTCCTATTTTCATTTCTAATGAATGTAGGAATTCCTCCTATTTACTGATGTACTAGCTTAACATTTTTACAAATAAACATTTAGAGAAAACTGTCAAATTATTTTACAGGTCAATAAATGTAAAATGCAAAAATAAACGAGTGAAATATAAATAGCGTCACCTTTTAACATTTTTGGATAAAGAATGTTGATGGTAGACAATGGAACAATTTATAATCTTAATGGAGGACATTTCGCTATTTTTAAAAATCAAAACTTATAGTTGAAAAAAAAACCATGCTTTTGTCCCTTTAAAACATCAAAATGGATGACATAAAAAACTGAATGCTCTTTTGTCCCTTTAAAACATCAATCCTATGCTCTCCAATATATATATATTTGACAATGTTTTTCTTACAAAAGGAGATATGTCTCTACCCAAAAAATAATCTGCCCATAACACAGGCCACCAGATTACACTCTGCAACGGGAGAATCCATAGGCCTACCACCTATATCTCATCTATGTTGTCAGTAAACAAAATGAGGCCATACACCATTCTCTCATTAATTCCCTATTGAGGCATAGATCAACTATATGCATGTTTGGTAAACTATAACGTGCGTCATGAAATAATTTTTTTTATTTCATTATTATTTTGAATTTTCATGTGATTACATTCCATTACAATCAATTGTATGCTACCAAGCATGCACTATGAGTCCAAACAAGGGCAAAACCATGGAAACAGCCCAGTGAATACCTGATTACAGCTATCTCAGCCAGACTTAGATTTTTTCCTCAAAAATGATGCCCTAGTTGACAATGGAAAGATTACCTCACAGAGATTGTGAAAGAGCCCCTTATCATACATGTTTCTCTTAACAACCTCAGCATCTTCAAGGGGGGATCTCCGGAAAAAGCCTCTACATTTGCTTTCAGGATGCTTTGCTTCACTACTCATCACATTGATGCTTGCTTTAAGTGCTGCAGCACTAACCCTTGCTTCATTTAGCTTCCTTTGCCACGCAAGGTACTCTTGCCACTTGAAGGTCTGTAATTCTCAACCAAAAAGTAAAAGAGCATACTGATGTTAGTTTCTGGGATGGAATCAAGGTTTTAATATGAGCTTCTCCCATGCCATTAATTATTGATCATATCCTAGCTTAATTTCATTTCCAAGAGAAAATTAACAATTGTAGGGAAAGTAAAGCTGACCTCATTTGTTGTGGTATTTGTACGACACAGGTTGGCATGGTATCCAAAGAATCCCGCCAATAAGAGAGAAACTATGGCAAGAAACACCATAAGAAGTATTTGTGTGTTATATGAGCCCAACAGCCACTGTAGGCACCAAAAAAAAATTAATGAAAAGGGTAAATGGAAAAATGCAACTGAAGTGTCAAAGGGGAATGATGAGGAATTCACTGTACCCACTTGTACAACATGTGGAGCTAAACTACGAAATGAATTTTCAATGCCATAGTAAACTGCAAATAAAGAAAAGATTAGCCCTTACACTCATAAAGAAAACAGTCATTAACTAGAAGATGATAACTATAAGTTGATTTTACCAGTTAGAATATATACAACCCTTAATTCTTTCAGTCGTCCTGCAAGAACCAACCCTAGGGCAATTGTTCCATATATACAAAGAAGAAAATGCCTGCAAAACCATTCCAAATCAATTAAAAATAAACATATAAACAATGATAAAACAAGAGGCAAAACAAATACACATTATATAGTAGTGACTAGTGAATGCCAAACAATTTTGTGAAGGAATAAGTAGGCATGTCAAAGGGCAAATAGCACAGAAACTGCTCAAGCACTAAGCAAATTTAATTCCTCAACATAAATAGCAGAACATTCATTTTGTTCAGTCTATTAGATATCAGCTGTAAAAGGAAGTTTGATATTTTATTAAAAAAAAAATAACCTACATCTTCCAAGAAAATAATTCCAATTAAAATTTGGGGCCAACAAATCATATAAAACTTACCATAAAAGAAAAGCTACGAAGTATCGGGTATTTTTCTCCCCTATACAATTATTCTGCAATAAAAAATAAAAAAACTCTTGATTGGAAACCAAAAAACTGACATTTTTTAAACTCAAAACTGCAATACAGGAAACTTTTGAGTGAAAACTGGAAACCAGAGATGAGTTAACACTGCACAGGCTAACTAATTGCAAAAATGTTGTAAAAATATAAACAAAAAACGCAAATAGAATACGAACCATCCATCCACAATGATGGTCAAAGCGTGCCACACAGCGATCACATATGCTACAGTGCTTGGACCTAGCAGGTCTGGAGCAGGGGGGAAAGCTCATCTTAAAGATTGAAATTGAAAAACTTACCAAGGGATATTTGACAACAAAATCAAGCAACTCACTTGAGAAATTTACAAGTGGAACATTCTTTCTCTGTATATATAATATTGTCATATGGATAGGCAGAGAGATATGCTGAAACATTCTCAGCCTTAACAGATCCTGGATCAGAAAAGCTAGTCAATAGAAAGAGTAGAACACCAATAACAACTGCCAACAAGCTTGTGTACCTGCAAGCACATAGAATATTCAACCAATTAAAAAATGCATGCAAAGTTGAGGATTTGTTATGCAGCAGATGTTTAATATCCATACTCTTTACATACCTGTGAATTCCACTTAAATAATACCCAGGAATATAGCTAAAGGATGAACTTATGATGAAGTAATAAGTTGCTCCAATGATTGCCAAATATATAATCTGAAATCAAATAGAAAAGTTTTGAGTGTAAGATGGGTACTCTGCCATAAAAGAAAGGCCAGCGTCTTATATGCACTGGAAGATGAAGCTCAGTTTCCTCAAAAGCTAATGGATGAGAAAGATGCAAAATCATTTTTCCATTTGACAACTCTTTAAGTGTCTGACCCACAAAATTCCTTTTATATACTTCTGACATTCAAGGTGCTAAGTATAACTTTGATAAACTGATGGTAAAAATCTGAACTTTTCTAGCTTGATCAATTAAAACTTTTAACCACAGCTCCATGATCTTTACTTTATTTTATTTTGGTTTTATTTTTATTTTTTTTATCATTATTTCCACAGTTTTGCACTTTAATTTCCTCTCATTTCTTACAAGTTCAAATTGTATATCCTTAAACTTCATGCGCATAATTTTAATGGATTCTCATATAACTTGATCAGCATTGTAAAGCAGAAATTTGATACATAAGCTATTATCTATTTATTTTGATATACCAGACTAGCTTATACATTGTATTGATTTGAATTGAATTGAGCCTTCATACAAGAAAAAATGAGAAGATTTTACACTTACAAGTGTTTTTTAGATGGACATAAATATCGATTAAAACATACATATTCTTCAATTTAAAATTAGACAGGAAGTCTTTCCCTTTCCTTTCTATCCCCAAAATCAGGATTCTGTTCAAAGTATCCCTAGAAACCCCAACCAGGGTTTTAGGAATATAAAGTAAGTCCAATTAAAGCCCAATATCACTAGAAAGCTAAAGTTCAATCATCCTCAAGAATACTGTGTTTGAATTAAACTGAAAATAAACAACTATTTGTTTTAAAGCACACAAAATATAATAAACATCTCCACTCTCAGCATCCAAACAGTTAAAAAATCTCCTAATTCAATAACATCAATTAACAAAAACACTTGGTAATTAAATACACATTCCAACATAATTGAACCCACAAATTAACATCTAACCCTAAAAACTTGTCTTTTTTACTTTATAATCACAAAATTCATAAACAAATAAAAGAGAGAGAGAAACAAACAAACTTTATGGTGTAAATAAATACCTGTAAGGTAGGGTTAGGTCGATCGCAGCAAAAATGCTCAATAGAAAGAACAAAATTCGTGCCTTTACTTCCAAAAACGGACCCTACAAAGCGCCTGAGCAACAACTCCAAAATCAATTTCCCAAAATATCAACAGATTGAAAAAAGAAAACGTCTGTTAAAGAGAAAGAGAGAGAAAAAGTACAGGAAGTAATCGTAGGCGCCGAAGGTGAGGAAGTTGTGGATGCGCTCAATTGGAGTGCCTTGGAAGATGGGCCAATGGCCACAGAGAAAAGAGACCACCACTAACAGTGTGGCAGCTCCATGGCATACAAGAACCCATTGAACCTCCATAATTTATAAATTATAATCCTTTTGTACAGGGAGAAGACAAGGTTTTGAGAGTTGGCTTGCGTTTTGCTTTTCTTGGATTTGGCAGTTACTTTGGAAGTTTAGTTTGGGTACGGATTTGACTTGACTTTTGGAAATTTTTATTTTATTTTTTCATTTTATGTGGAATAGTTTTGGAGATCAAATCAAATTAGAAGAAAAAGTTAATTGGATCCATACATTCATTATGTTAGTGAATCAAATTTCTTTGTTTTGTTTTTAGATGAATTGTAGTAAATCATTATCTTTATTTGGCAAAAAAAAAAAAAAAAAATGAATTGTAAATCATTATTTAGAGTATTTTATTTCTATTATTCTTTTAACATTAAAAAAAAAAAAAAAAAAAAAATCATTGGACACCTATCCTATCTGATCATTGTTTTTTAATTTGAGCACATTTTTTTTTTTAATTTATGAGAGGTTTTTTAATTGTTTAAAACTATATATATATATATATATATATATATATATATATATATATATATATATATATATATATATATATTTTTTGGTGCAAATTGGAATTTAAAACCTAACCATTAGGACTTTTATAATTTAAAGGTAATTCAAAATTTCAAAATGTGACTCCAATAACGCTAACCTAGCAAATATATATTAGGGTTCCAATAAAAAAAAATATTTTTTTCTTTTATAAGTTCAATGGATAAGTTATTCCATGAGAAATAACTCCTTTTTAATTCATAGATAACTCATTCCTTCTCCAATTCTATCTCATATTATAATTTTACTAATTTTTAATAGAACTCAAAATACTCTAATAAAAATAAAAACATGGAATTAATAATTTTCAACACAAGCTACTAATTCAAACACCATGATCAAAGTCACAAGCTTTCTTGCAACTTTCTATATTACTATTAATTAATTTCTTTCTTTTAAGCAAAAGTAATTTATAGGGAGTAACAAATAGATGGTGTAATTCACAAGAGGTGAAAAATTTTGTCAAAAAGAAAAAATTTACAAAAGGATTGTATACATGGGAACTAAAAATAGCTAGCCCAGTTTCCAATTAGATATCTGCATCATCTATATTATCTTCTATAATGGCAATGCAAGATCCTACAGATTTTCCCACGGACATAGCCACTGCAAGCTTAGCTCGGGCTACTTCATGGCGACGTAAAATTAGAACAGTGTTTAGTACAGACCATCTGACTTGAGAATCTGCTTTCTTCTGTGTGAATCCCAAGCCCTTTAGCAGCAAATCCAACTGTGTAATAATCAAAAGAAAAAACTTTAATCAGTGATGTCAAAGTTTAGAAAAATATATATTAAAAAAAAAACATTTAAGCAGGGAAAATTATTTGGACCTTATTTATATCAGCAAGGCCACCCTCTGCATATCCATATAGAAGGTACTCAGTTACTACTCCTGCTAGTGCTATGCATGAGAATCTGTTCAAAGTCTACAAAAATATAGTCCCAATATAAGAATTTCTCTCTCTATCAAGGGGGCTTCATTGTTTCTACTTTCTACAACTTTTTTTTCTAGTGCATCAGAAATGTTTAAAAGGGAAGAGGCTGTGAGGATTTAAACTACTGATCTTCTGCACTACTAGACAAAGACCATAACTTTGTTTGGTAGTGTGGGCATACAGGCATTCCACTACTGAACTATTGGTCCAATAGCTTTCTACAACTTTTTTCAGTTTGATAAGTTTACTAACAAGCAGCAAATTTGAAGTTGAGAAGTTGAAAACATACCGTAGCTGATACTTTTCCTGCATCAACCTGTATCAAATGGAAAGTGCTAAGAATCAAGATCGCATCAACAGTAACATAGCTTTAATAAATTAAGATTGGAAAAGCAATCTACTTCTTCAAGAAACTCAAAGTCCACAAAAGCAGTCCCTGCTTGAACATTGAGAGATCCTTCTTTCTGTAAAGCTTCCAAGCTTGATAATGTATAACCCTTTGGAAGAATGCCCACCAAATAGGCAATCAAGAAATGGCCAGCTTCATGCTGCACTAGGAATTAAGGGATTAAATTCTCATAGTTACCAAGGATAGGTAGTTCTGATTGACACAGAAATAAAATTGAACCTACTTGAACATGTTGCAGAACTTGAAACAAGAAATAGCAGAAATTTCATCAAACGTATAATGTGCATCAGTGCATGGTACTTACTTGAATAACCCTGTAGTGATACTTCTGACTAAACGTATGACCAATTGTATCAAGAACCAAGCCTCCAACTCCTCCATTAAAAGAGACCTATACAGAACCCATTACATCAGACACTATAGTAACAGAGCAATCTAAGCAGCAGAGTAATGCAAGAAAAGAAACTTACGGAGTCTAGTGTCCATAAAAACAACAATCCCAAAGAAAAATAAAAGATCTGTTGTGGATTAAACCCAAAAGCATTCCAAGCAGCAATTCCACCAAGAAGAGCAGTAAGCTGCAGATTCCTTTCTATAGAACCAAGTGTTGTATCGACAGGGGACAAAAGAGAAGCTGTTTCTATTCCATTCAATTTCAGTTCATCCAATGTGTAAAGCCTTTGTGGTAACTGCCTTGCAGAGCCGAAACAGCGAAGACCACTGGGCTTCCCCTGCAAATCCTTAACAAGAGAGAGTGCTGCTCTTTCATCTCCTTTGGCTAGTTCTTTGTCCACTTGCTCCAATGCTTGCTTTCTTGATACATCAATTGAAGAAGATGAACTGAATATTCTAAAAGGGCAGAATCTTGTTGGTGGAAGAGAAACTAAGCCCGTGTAATGGATTACTGTGCCCATTCAAAAGGAAAATTGAAAAAACCTCAATTTGAATTTCTGATTCTTAAAAATGCCATTTTTTTGCACTTGAATCCTCAACCACACAAACTGGCTAAACTACAAGACTCAAAACGGCAACGTTTCAACTTTCCCCACTTTTTCATCATCTTGTGTATAGTGGGCCTGGTCGTTGGTGGCTACATTTTCTTTTTACAGGAAACGAAGCAGAGTAACTAGGGAAAGGATGAGCTTTGCGGCGGAGCTCCGACTAGGACCTCCAGGTGACTCGATTCTAGCCCAGAAGAAACTGAAGGAAGCCGATTATGCCATACGACGTCGTAGGGCTCTAAAAAGAGTGGACAGAGAGCTCTCGAAAGGGAATTTCAAGACCGCGCTATCTCTGGTCAAGCAATTACAAGGCAAGCCCTTTGGCCTTCGTGGCTTTGGCGCCGCCAAACAGGTCTCTCTCACAAGATACTCAACTGTAAATTAGTTGTGATTTTGGCGGGAAATTTCACTTTCACTTGCTGCAGTTGTCAAATAATATCGCGATTTCATACTTTGTGATTGTGGTGTAGGTACCTAAAAATGGATCAGCATTGGATCAATTCGAATTCAATGGGATAGATTTATCGCCCCTTCGACCATTAGTTGATTCAGTCATGGATTCAATAGAAAAAACTATCCAGTTTCCTTTAGCAGATGGTGAAGGAAGAGTGTCTAGCTGTGAAGAAGTTCATTTCCTGTGTCTACAAGTAAGAGAAAACAAATCCATAATCGAATTGTGACTCAGCTGCTTAGAAGTGGAATTTAGTAACTCAATGCCCTCTTCTCAAGTATGAATTTATCATTAGGGCAGCATAAAAAGTATGCTGGCAACTTACTATTTTTGTTTTGTGATATTCTAACTGTAAAAGTTGCAACTTTTGCAGCATGAAGCTGGTCATTTTCTAGTTGGCTACTTGCTTGGGGCTCTTCCAAAACGCTATAGAGTACCATCCTTGGAAGAACTGAGAGATGGCAATTTTGCAGGAGGGAAAGTAGAGTTTTTGGGATTTGAGTTTCTTGGAGAAGTAAGACCACTCTTGTCATTCACTCTGCTTTTTAACTTTAAGATTTAAAGAAAAAAATGTTGAGAGGGCAATGACTTGGACCTGTGCAATATTTTAGTCTCTTATTCATGATAATAGTACTTAGTTAAGATTGTAATTGAAGATTGGAAAGATTAAAAATGACTTGATATAGCCATTTCTTTCTAGTTGAGTTTGTTTTTACCTGTCAGTTCCCTATATTTATTTCATGACTCTTCCTGCATGAAAAAAATAAATGAAAAAAAATATATTGTCAGATGCTAAGGAAAGATATTGTCAGAGGAGAATCATGCCATGGGGTGAGACATTCTTTCATATTTTCCTTCTCTAATCAATGAAAAAAAATCACAGGTTTGCCTGCAAGTGACACTTCTTGATTATGTGAAAGTGAATATATTAAAACATGATCCTTCTAGTATGTTCTGGGTTCCTTGAAAGCTTTACCTCTTTCTATTGTCATTCAGAGGTTTTCAGATGTTGTGGAGTTGAAGAAAACCATATGTGAATTGAATTTGCTTTTGTGGTCCTGATGCTATTAAAGCCTTCATTCTATAAACCTGCCCCAACTGTGCTTTTGTCCTAATAGTAATTATATTATAATTTGTAAGCTTACTGTTTGATATTATTTTCAGTTATCATTCACCTTGCCTTGTAATTGTGTATGATAAGTAATATAACTAAAATTCAAATTTTCAAAACCTTGCCGTGAGCATAACTTTTCATCTAAATCTTGCAACTATTTCTGTGTTGTTGATACTTGTTGCGAGTGCAACTGCTTTTTCTGCTTCAGAGATTTGTTTTAAAAATGACCTTCTTCTTCCAGAACTCTTTAATTTATTCATTCTTGTATCATGCAGGGCAATAGAGGCAAAATTTCATCCAAGGTGAAGACTCTTGTTTTTGTTCTAATTTATTGCATGGACAGTACATGATTTGATTGGCTGTAGGTAATATGTCATATGGTGGCATGATTTTTGTGATTGTGAAGCCGAAGTGAAAATGTGATATGAAAGCTACTAGGTTATAGGATGTGTGATCAAAATGAGAGTGATATTTATATACTGAAAGGAGAAAAAATCTAATGAATTCACATTAAAGTAGATCTTTTGGACCTATTACCTGTATAATTACTGATTTGATTGAAGTGGAGCCACAAAATCAGAAGCTAATCCAAAATTGGTAGGTTAATAACATTTGATTTGATTTCTAATAATTTTTCGTTGGCATATGACCTTTATTATAGCGGTGTGCAAAAGCAAAAGAAAAATTAGCATGCTAGTATCAACTAGGTTGGTTTTAACCTTGGCTGAGTTTTGATGAATTGTTTGGTGGCGAATGTTTACCTTGTTGAATATAATATGTTTGCTAAAGTGACTTGAAATGCAACTAATCTGTGCCTTTTACTGTCTAAAAGGATGAATCTGAGTGCTGTTCAAATCACGTTACTTTTCTTAGTTTGGAGTGGACGTGGGAGCCTTCATTTAACGATTGCAAGTTATTGTGGAAATCTTACTATTTAGAACAGATATCAACAAATAATTATCATTGTTAGTTGAACGAAAGCAAAAAAGAAGTGACAATGAATGATTCAATCTTTTCACCTAGCATCATATTTGATTACTCAAAAAGTCATTTAGTATAAGAAAAGAGACCTGGAAATGACACTGAATTTAACCTATTATAAAAGTCTTGTACTCTTGCTTTTGTTCTTGTTAACATGCAAGTTGCAACAGAGTATTACCCATAAAATCCATTCAAAACTATAAATAAAATACTTTCGTACTCAGCATTAATTGGATGTTTCCGTATGATATTGATTTAATTCTTTCTTCTCTTGCAGACTCTAAACAATTTTTCTTGCATAATATTAGGAGGCTTGGTGGTGGAGCACCTGGTATTTGGGTATTCTGAAGGACATTACTCTGATGTTCACAAGGTTAGGTTGGACTTTTATGAATACTGATGTACTAGAAAATGAATCATTTTTGGTAACTAAGATTTGTTTCATCCCAATGAAGGAACAGTTGGACGCAACACTTAAATGGTTGGGCTTTTCTGGTAGTGAAGTGAACTTTCAAGTGAGATGGGCTGCACTAAACACCGTCTTTGTATTGCATCATCATCATAAAGCTAGATGGAACCTGATAGAAGCCATGGCACAGGGTCAATCAGTTTGCTCCTGTATTGATGCAATTGAAAATGCTATGGATGGAAAAGAAATTTAAGTTACGTATCTACATCCCTATAATGTTGCGTTCTCATTTGTTAAGTTCTTATACTTCCTCCAAACAGCATTTTTTGTTCATATGCTATCCTCTAATTCTCTTGCTATTAGAGCAAAATGCATTACCGTATTGATATTAATTCATGTAACAGGACACATAATGCATAGGCTGCCATCATTGTACACTGATGTTTAGGAATTTTGGGGCAGATGACAAGAAGGCAAAGCATAGGTTCCTGCGAGAATTGACCAATACATTTTTTTTTTTGCTAAACGAATTGACCAATACATAAAGTGAAGAGTCTGCAAGTTTGTGCAGTACTAATTAGAAGGGATAGCCAATCAAATATCTTATCATGGAGGTGGCAGGGGGTGGATTATTCAACTGCATGTTATCTGAAGTCATTCTGCTTAGCAATTTTGTGCTAGAATTTTGTTTTCAAAATAGAGTCAAGGGTAGAGTAAAAGTCAGATGAGATCTGATCTATCTTTTTTTTTTTTTTTTTTTTTTGGTCAAGCTCTCCCAGAGGCAGTGTCAAGTTTTAGATCAAGGATTATTGGCAAGCGAGTTGATCTGAGACGCAAGAGATCATGTGCTCATTTAGATAATCTATTACTGTGTTTGCTGAAAGAATCTGGGACAATAGACACCTGCTACACATAAATTGTCCGGTTATGCTTTCGTTGTTCTTCACAGAAAAGAGACTATAACTCGCTTTTAAAATTGTAAGAAGAATTCTCTTTGGCGATCTAAGCAAAATACTAAAATTCTAAGCTCGTTACCTGGCAAAGCATATACGTTTAACACCGTTGAACTCTACTGCATGCCAATTAATGCTCGAGACTCTTGTAAAAAGATGTCTCAAGAATATTGTAAAATGAGAACATAATAATAACTCTAGCATCATTCAATTGGCAGAACAATTTATTCTTATGTGTTTGATCAAAGACCTACATCTTCATACTGAAGTAAAAACAAAGTGACAAGATACATTCAGGACATTAACCATCAAGATAGCCATATTCAGCAAGTTAACTAATATGATAAATTCCGATTTGATTAAGCTTATGACACAAAATTCTGTAGGTCTACAATCTTATCCAAGTTGAGCAAGCAAAGAATCATTTGCAAAAGTCAGAACAGCCTAATAACACCTTTTAGCAGATAAAATCCCAATATCCATCCAATCTGCTTGCCACTGCACTGGTATAATTTCCGAAAACATATTGGGGAAAAAAAAACAATAATAACAAAGTGCATCATAGCTTATAAACTGATTGCTTTACTCGGAGATAAATTGTATTCCACGCGCTTAGTAGAAAAACCAAAATGAAAATAAGAAAAAAAAAATATTTTACAACTGTAGAACCCCTAAATTAAACAACCAGAAACTAAAACAAAGACCTAGAACTCCTGAGAAGCAGATCCAATATCGCCTTTACCCTTACCCATCTTCTTAGGAAGCAGAGTCTGGTGAATGTTGGGCAACACACCACCATTGGCAATAGTAACAGAGCCCAGAAGCTTGCTCAGCTCCTCATCATTCCTCACAGCTAGCTGAATATGCCTTGGCACAATTCGATTCTTTTTGTTATCTCTCGCTGCATTCCCAGCAAGCTCCAATACCTAAAATCAACCACCCATTAGCAAACAATAGCAATAATCAATAAACACAAAATTAATCAAACAAACATCATCAGAAAAACAAATAATCAATCAAATTAAACTCGATTAGAAATTATGTAAAAAAATGCGCTAATAAAAAGCATTTTAACCCAAATAGCATGAATCGCTTCTTAACATAGCAAAGTCATTTCCTTTAACAACACTAACAAAAATAATTGATCATAATGAACAACAATTGTACTTTAGAAGAATAAGTTCATGTAATTAAGAAAATTTTGAACCCATCGTGCACCAATTAAATTAAACCCTCGAATTTAGGGTGAGAATTAAATCAACTATAAGAACTCCAAAAAAAAAAAAAAAAAAACCCTAATTTAAACCAAACAAATCCTAAAAGAAACAATACAACAAAAAATAATCAATTGAATGAGGAAAACCAAAGCCCAAAATCATACATACCTCAGCAGCAAGGTACTCGAGGACAGCAGAGAGATAGACAGGAGCTCCAGCACCGACACGCTCGGCATACTTTCCGGCCTTGAGAAACCTAGCGATCCTTCCGACGGGGAACTGCAAACCGGCTTTCTGTGACCGCGACACAGACTTTGACGCCTTGGGCTTCCCTCTTCCACCCTTTGTCGATCCTCCGGTTGAACTCATCTTCACTAATACAAAAAATGCCTCACAAACCCTAACCCTAGTCTTTAAGCGAACAGTGAAATAGAATCAAAGAAAACGAAGAGACGCTATTGCTTTTAAGAATGAATCGGCCAATGTTAGCGTCTGGATTTATATAGAAAGTGGAAAATTAATGTTATTGGTGGATACGGCTTCGCAAGGATTGCCAACGTGGCACCCTAGTTATATTCGCGGCGGGAAAGTTTTTTTAGCATTTTCTTTTATTTCGCGCTTTGGCTTTTGGATCTATGAGATAGAACGGCGTCGTAGTGGTGGGATGGGGCTTGAGCTATCTGAGCCCAAATCTCATTAACCCATTATTTTGAGGACTGAAGTTGTAGAAAGAAAACCTTCACGAAGTGGGCTTAAGTTTTTGCTACAGATCAAAGATTTTTAATATGGATTCAGTTTTTTTTTTTTTTTTAGTATTTAATATCCCTTCAATAATTTTCCAGTAGTCCACAAATTTAAATTTCAATTTCAATTCCTCACTATATTCAACAACATACTTATTTTGAGTTGTCCTACCAAGCAAAGTAGGAAGTTGGCCCCCCACCTCATTTTAGTTTTTTTTTTTTTTTTTTTAAATAATTTTTTTTAGGAGACTCATTCAAACCTTATTGGCTTGGCTTAACTTATACATTTCATTTTATTTTTTTTCCAATTATATATTATTTGCCTATAATTTGTTAATTATAAACTACAAAATCCTTGATAACATATAAAAAAAATAAAAAGAAGTAAAGTGTTGATATTTATTTTATTGTTTTTTAAAGTGATATTATGTACTGAACAGATATTATATTGATAATTACATCGAACATAACAAATTAAATATTTAATAAAATCTGAAAAGATTTTATTAAATATTTAAGTAAAAAAAAAAAACAAAGGATCATTAATTGGATTGTCAAGTTGTAATGAATTTATGAAAGATAAAATTGTTTTTGTGTATAAAAAACTTGTAAGTAACATAAATAATTCATACCCCACACGTTTATGGTTGCAGTGTATGAAGAGACTGACTTAGGTGGTGGGCATGAACCCCTATGATTCTTGTAATGTGTGTTAGTGAATGTTGATTTTCCACACATTTCCACTCCATAAAACCTCTAACAAAATGTCAAATCGGCAATCATTGAAGGTAATGAAAATTTTATTTGTGATGATTGTGTAGAACACATTGCAGGATCCTAATCTACCACACTCCATTAATATTATAAGTATTAACAAAAGTAAAAGCATTTATATTGAAGATGCACTTGTACAAGTTAATGACTAACTAAACACTTTAAATTAATTATTAAAAATTCAAACACTAAACACTTATTTTTTACTGCTGATCAAAACCAACCTAAAAAAAAATAGTATATAAAGTTACCGCTTATTTTAGATGTAATGTGTTTTATTTTAAAAAAAGCTCATGTCAGATATTTAAAGTTCACTAATAATAATTCTCTCTGATATAATTATTAAGAAAAAACCAAAAAAGTAAATGCATTACAATGGGCCAAACATTCACAATTTGAGATCCAGCCCACAAAAACCCAACAACTCTTTTCTATCTCATTTGGGTTAAGATTGAAGAAGGCCTTTTTCTTGGTTGTAGTGTACACGTGTGAGATTGTGTGAGCGTGAGAAAGTTGAAAAAGATAGTGAAAAAGAGGGTAAGGCCCTAGAGCTAAGGGGCTAAGGGGTAGTGGGGGGAGGGTAATAAAGATAGGGAAGATGGGACTTTGGAGAGGGAGAGCCAAAATTGCAGAAAAAGACAAAAGAGCTTAAAAGCAAAATGGAAAAGAGATGAGGTGTTGAAATTTGGACCATACATTAAAGACATATATAAAAAGATGAGTGTAATTAAGGGCAGCTTGCCCTTTGAGTTTTTAAAGAGTGACTGATATTTTGGTTGAGTTGGGAAGGGAAGGGAATAGGATAATCCACAACAATCCAAAAACTGTTCCTAGTTGTTGACCATAACAATAGTGAAGTACCCCAAACTTTGTCCCATTGATAGTGATGTTCAAGGACAGTGACTTGAGATTAAAAGTTGTCAAGTGCCTGTTTGTTTGGTTCACCACTAATTTTTTTTTTTTTAAACAAATTTTTTTGTTTTAGTTGTACAAATGTTTTTTTTTTTCCCTAAAGAAACGGGATATATAATTTGAAAAAAAAAAAGATATCAAGCTTAGTGACAAAACAAAATGGAAGCTGAGCCAATTGGTTTAAATGATAGTGAATTTGAAAGCGTGGCAAATAAAGAGCCCACAAAGTACTCCTCCATAAAAGTGTAGCATGAATTTCATTTGATTTTTGGCATTTTGTTTTTCTAATAATATATGGATTTAATTTATCTCTCATGGTGAAACTTGTAATCAAAATTGACTCACACTATATTAACGGATTTCATTTTTAGTTCATCTCATTTGTCATAATCAATAGTTATCTTTATTTCTGAAGGGGTAATAATAATTATGGAATATAGATTCATTTTGACTAGTTTACAGATCTTTAAATCTAAAGCGAACTTATTTTGAGTTTTAACGATACAAAATCTATTGGTTTACCCTAACTGCAATCATATTCATGATTTTTTTTACTCCACTTGATCACTGACAGCAAAAGAAGACGACTATGTGGATGGTTCTAAAAATGAGAGGAATGAACAATGATTGTTTGAGAATTTTACTATATCTGTAGGCTATTGAGCCGTGTTTTTAGGCTTCAAACCCACTATTATAACCCTTGTGTTTATGAATATTAGATTCATGATTAAGCTAGACTTCCCTAATAAATATAACCCTACATTGTACTATGCTAAACATTTTGCCCATTTAATAAGAAGTATTTATTTTTACTAACAAAATAATAATAATAATAATAATAATAATACCTGAATTTCATTTACTTATGTGGTGTTTGGTAAAACTGAAAATTAAGTGCTGAAAATTTAAGTGTTGAATAAAATAAGTGAAATAATTTTTAAATAATAAAAATATTTAAAATTTTAATCATTTATTGCATTAAGTATAAATTTTAAGTTAAAAATTTTAACCTATCATTTTAAGTGATTTTTGACTTAATTTAAATTTTTAAAACGTAGTTATCAAACAAATTTAAAACGATTAAGTGCTAAAAATTTTAATTTTAAATACTGAATGATATTATCAAACACCACCTTACACTTTTTTTAATTCACGTCATATCTCTAATTTAAAATTCTGTTTAGAATCAAACATGTTCAACAATTCACTTCAATTCAATTGAATTCTATAATATTTAAAATAATTGAAAAGTAAAAAAAATAATTATTTTATCATTTTATCTTTATATTAAAATGGTTATATTTAATTTAAATTAAAATATTTTGAGTTTTTAATAATAAATTTCATTAAATAAATTGAATACTTGCAAAATAATTCATTTTGACATTATTTCATTTATTTTAAAATGACTTTTTTTTTTCTAACTCAAGATAAATAAGTTCTATTGATTATATATTTTCAAACATGATAATGGACTAAATAAAATTCAATTGAATATAATTTTTGTGAAATTTAAGTTTTTAAATTGGGTAAGTCATTTCACCCATTGATTTGTAAACATCATATTAAAAAATAAATAAATAAATAAAAAGGAAAACAATGATTTTTTTTTTTTTTTTTTTTAAGGTTATTGCTTTTGTAATTTGAAAGTTAGAGGTACATGAATCAAACAATATATTATATATCGCTTGATACTTTCAATTTTTTTCCTTTTTTATTACGGTTAAATTTTAATAAAAAAATTTAATGATCTCTCATTTGATCTAATTAGGCAATTAGATTATTCAGTATTAGTTATTTTTCCATTATTATTTTTAATCTTCATTTAGATTACCTTTATTATTATTATTTAGAATGTATGTCTCACCAAGATAACAAAAAAATCGTATTCCAACTTCCTTTTATAATGTTAAAAAATATAGAATAAAAATTATATATATATATATATATTATCATAAAAAAAAACTCTACACTAAATAAATTTTATTATTATATTAATAAAAAATCTCAATTGTAATGGTCAATTGTAAAGGGTAAATTCATTTTAAAGGTTTGATAAATGACATGTATCAGATTTAAATTTTTCAAATCACAAAGAATTATGATCAATTTAATGAAAAAAGTTAAAATGAATGACTACTTTTTGTTCTATAATCTAAATCTATAATATTATTTTAGTCCACTGAATCTCTCTAATATCAAATAATAAAGGGTTAATCTCTAAAAAAAAATAGTTAAAATTTGAGATATTACTTTCTTTAATTACCCTTAGAAAAATATAAAGAGAAAATTATGATTTAAAAAAATCATTCCTTTTGAACTTTTAATTAATTATTTGTTTTGCCAATGCACATTATTATTATTAATATTATTAACATTTGTAGGAAGTAACATAAGATTGTAAGCTAGAAGACGGTCCACAAGGAAATGGTGGTATGCACTATGCAGGGGCGTACTAGTGGAACAAGCAGGAATTCTGATCACCCAAATTATTTGAAAATATTTATATTAATCTTATATAGTTAGTGTAATTTTTTAATTAATTCTTTTAATTTTTAAATTGATCTCTTCAAAATTAAATATTTATAAATAATTTTAAATGTTAAAATTATTTAATCAATACTCATTCTATAAATATGGAAAATCAATTAATTAAAAATATTATTTCATGAAAAAATAAAATTAATTATTATTATTTAAAACAAAAATTATTGTAAAATAAAAAAAATTAATATTTTACCTTTATTTATTTTCCTATTAATTTTGACCCCAAATAATATTTTCTAATTTAAAGACGGCAAAATTCAATCCGTCTCGACGGAGAATTCGTCATCGCCCCGAATCTAACTGGAAATTCCTGCTCCATTTATGGTAATGGGACGGGATGTAATTGAGTCTCTCCGCCACATCCTGATCTCTATCTTGATTCTATAAAATTAATATATATGTATTTTTTATTATAATTTTATATTACATATATATATAAATTATTATTTTTTTTAAAATTATATTATTATTATTTAAATATTAATTAATAATATATAAAACTTAACATAAATATATATAATATTTTTATCAAAATACGTAAATTATAAAATTTTAATATTAATAAAATTATAAAAAAATAAATGATTATTTTCGACCTCTTCCCGCATCTGCCTTCATTGCCCTATCTATTCATGGTGCGAGAATGAAAATTCCAAAATCGGCCCTGACCGCCCATTGCCATTCCTATTCTGGTTGCGCCTGGTGGCATGTTTGATCTTGATTTGTGCAAGCTGTAGAAGTTGTAGCTTTCTTAAGGTACTGTACTTTAACATGCAAGGACAAAAGTACTTTTCCTCTTCTCCCAATATCAGACCATACAATTCTTTATCAAAATAAATCAACGGTCCATATTTCTGCACTACACATACCTTCCTTTTGTAGGTTTTTTCCTATTGGGGCTTATAGTATAGGGTTCGAAAATCAAGTTTTTGATGGACGGTAAGAGTAATTCACACGTGTGTAAAATATAATATTATACTACTATATCCTTTTATGGGTCCCAAATCCGTATCATGGCTTGTGTTAAAAGCCAAGAGGGGCAGTTTTTATGTGGATTGGTCATTTGGGGCATTATAGATTTGCCCTAAAGATGGGACCAGTTGTGGGACAATTTACCCTCTCGTGCCCTTACACGTGTTTACATTCATCAAATGGATTCTTAACTCTCTACCAATTTTGGGTTCTAAAAACTTTTTTTTTTGGCCAAATGGTTCGTTCACAAAATAATGTAAAGTAAATCAATTGAGTTAATATTTACACTTATATATGAGAACAAAGAGTTACAAATTTCAAATTTGAATATTTTTAAATATTAAAATAATAAAATTTTATTTTAAAATAAAAAATATAAAAATTAAGAAAATATTAATTTCATCGATTTCAATTTTAAGTTAATTTTTATTGATATGAACTAATTTTCATTTTTTAAAATTTTTATGTATATAAATTTCATATTAAAAAACTCCCAAGCAATTGTTGAATATTGAAACATAAAAAAAATAACAATTTATATCAATATATATCATTATTCTCACAACTTATTGTTATTAAATAATTATTAATTTTTGGAATCAAGTATGAAAGTATATTTTAAATTCATTATCGAGTGATTTATAAATTGTTTTAAAAATATTTTTAATTATTTAAATAAAAAAAATTAACTTTATTGATAATTATTTTAAATAATTGAACAACAAACAATAAAGCTAGTAAATTCGATAGACTATGAGCTTTGTATGCTACTAAATTCAAAGAAATTATATTTGAAAATTTTATTATAGCTCACTCACAAACAAGAAAATATTTTACGTTAATTAGAAAAATAATTTAATAAAAAAATTAAAATTAGATAGCAAAGTTTGGACTTTTGGAGGGCAAAGGTTAGTTTAGTGAGTTTTAGGTCTCCCTGTATTAACTCTGCAAAAAGCGTTTAGACGGACCCCGTTTGTCGTCACGTGCCTTGGCGCCGGCCGCACGCACGGAAGCTTTTGTTTCTTTGCTCCTATTCAATATTTATTACGTCAAAAATACTAAAAAGCCAAAATTATTTTTTTTTTCGAAAAAAGAATATTTCAGAAACTAATAATTTACATCACTGGGCCCCTTGCAACAGTTATCCTTCGGCCGATCACTTTGTCGTCTCTCTCGTTCCACATCAAATCCTAAAGCGTAATTTAGCATTTTCATCTATATTTTTGCTACACTACGCCTTCCTTTCTTATCCTTAGCCCACTCCTTCACCCATTTCTACTCTGTTTGTCTCTCTCTCTTTCTCACACAGTTTTATTGCAGTGAGATTTACCATTTATTGTTATCGTTTGTCGATCTTTCTGTTAAAAAAAAAAAAAAATCGAAATAAAGAAAATTAGAGATTTTTAAGGCTACCCATTTCGTTTTGGAGGGTTTATAATCTTTGATCATGAGTCCAAGGAATGATCTTTAGACTCGAAAGATCACTTCTTTTGCCTTTGTTCTTCACTATGTGAAGCGAATTACGAAGTGGGTTGGTCTCTAAAAGGATCTATTTTGAGTTTTTAGCTATTGTTTTTGAATTTTTTAACGGGTATAATTTCATGGCTGGGAGTAATGAAGTCAACCTCAATGAAAGCAGGGTACTCTCCTTTTCCTCTTCTCCCCCCTAATTTTTGTTGTCTTTTTATGCAATCGACTCCTTTGGTGATCAAAGGTGGAGTCTTTTGCTGGGTATGGTTTTAGTTTTGTTGAAGATTCTTGAAAAGTTGAAAATAAGCTGGTTTTAAGTTTAGGATTTGGTTCAAATATGATTTGTTGAAGGGTTTTAGGTTTTGATTTTGTTGTAGGAGGAGGTGGGTTTTCTTCTCAAATGTGGGTATGCTAATTAATCTCTTTTGCCTTTTTTTTTTTTGGAATTTATGCTAATTAATCTCTTTTGCCT
>CATKHJ010103192.1:0-73361 GCA_949750685.1 Vernicia montana | reverse complement strand
TCTTCCATTCGCTCTCAGTTATACTTATTGGCTTTTCTTCATCCAAAGCCGAATTAAGACCTTGTTGCATCAAAAGGTCCTGAATAGTACTCTGCCATAGAGTAAAATTACCATTTCCATCAAATAAAGGGGCTGAATATTCAAATGCACTATCCATTTTATTTGAAAAATATTTTTTTTTTCAGATATCTGTGAATAGTACATCTTCTACAGTATCGTATGAATAGTACTGTATGAACAGTACCTTCGCTACAGTACCCCTGAATAGTACCGTATCCTGCTACAGTTCCTTGTTACTATACGTTACTATTATTTACTGTTCTTGTAATAGTAAAATGCAAAAAATAAATTTTACGTGGTTACTATTCACTTAATTTTTTTATTTTACACTCGTTCTCGAAACGGATTGCATTAAAAAATTCCTTATATTTTTCTCTTCCTCGCAGTATATTGCTTTTCTCAAAATATGATACTACCTTAGACAGCAGTCCCACTTCAATCTTAATAAAATTTATCTCTATCCCAAAATAAGAACCAGAAATTCTGATACCACTTGTTGAAAAATTTTATAGGATTATTCACATGCACAGCGGAAGTAGAAATTAATAAATAACCTATAGCAAAATCAATAAGAATTTTACGCGGTTCGGTTTCTCAATAAATTTATATCCACGATTCACAAGGGATAATTTACTATAACTCTTATAGTTACACTATACAATTTTTGGACGAAAAAAATTATAAACCCTCTCTCACACAACACTCAATAACTCAGTACACCCTTTTTCACAGTGAACAAAAATTAAAGAAATATATAATAATTTTTGGACGGACAAAAATTATCAAAACCCTCTCATTCACACAAAACTCTCTTTAATTTCTTCAGAGAAGTTTTTCTCTGGCTTTCTTAAAATGAAGTAAGGAAGGCCTTATTTATAAACCTTCTTTATATGCGTACCAGCTGCAAATTCTAATTTTGCAGCTGGGCGATGGACAAACGGTGCAGCTTTCTTTGAAAGCTGTATTGAAAAGTAACCTTTTTTTTTTTCTTCATTTTACACGTTTTTTTTCCCTTTTCTTTGTTGTTAACTTTTTAGGGCCTATCATATTGGAGGGACTCACACTACCTAACAGGTATCGCACAGCCACAACCATATGGCGGTCTATATACCACCTCTACTTCATTGTCTCTCATCGCTTCTCTTCCATATCTGAAGCCAAGGTTCCTTCTCTCTCCACTCTTCCATAACTTCAAGGTTCCTTCTCTCTCTCATCGATGCTGGTGAATCCAATGGTCTCCGATTACTACTGGAGTCAAACAACTCCATCCTTACCTTGGTCTCCATTGCAGATCGAGAAGCTCATTTGCTTCTCATTCTGGTATGCTTTCATTAATTACCATGATGTTGTAATTGATTTTTGATTAGTTTGTGATTTTGAGTGAAGTGAAGCTCTATTTTTGTAAATAATTTGAAATTTTTTTACAAATTTAGTTGGATTATTGATTGTGCTATGGCACGTGAGTTGAAGGAGAGAGAGAAGGAAGGAATGGTATTTTAGGTATAAATTTTTTTATTATATATCAAAATATTAATTTCATGCATTGATTAACAGAAAAATAGAGTAAAAAAGGGCGAAAGGATTAATAATTATCAGAGTGAAACTTGAGAGATTAAAAGGTGATTTTTCAAAATGCAAGATCGAAATCATTAATTTTACTAAACTTCAGGACTAAATCATATATTACCTAAAAAAAAAATAATAAAATTCCTTTTTTCTTTCTTAAAAAATAATCTAGTAGAGTTATAATTCCAAATTGGAAAAGGGAGTCTTTAGTAGGGATGGCAATTTAGCCCGCCCCGCCCCTAATGGGACGGATATTACCCGCCCCATTTAATAAATGGGGCGGGACTAAGGGTGTCAAAACGTGTTGGTGGGTCGTGTTCGTGTCGGGTTGATATGCTCAGGTGACACGATTAGGGTCAACACGAACACGACCCATTTATTAATCGTGTCACCCTAACACGACACGAAAATTAAACGGGTTACACGAATACGACACGTATAACCCGTTTATTTAATTGGGTCATTAACCCGACACAACCCATTTAACCTGTATAATATTTATAATTTAAAAAATATAATATATTTATTACATAAATTAACTGTAATATTATTTATAAATCAAATAATAATTAAAATTGTAAATTCATTAAAAATTTCATATATCATATATTTTTCAAACATTCAAATAAGCACCATAAAATAAATTTAAATAAAATTTTATTTATTTTTTTGTCCTTTTATTTTTTTATGAATTTTGTTTGTCTCTTCTAATACAATATAAATGACTATTTTAACTCTTAATATTACTAAAAAATATACATGTTATAAATGGATTGGGTTTGATTAACACTATCTAACACGACACATGAAATTAAACGGGTTGTAACGGGTCAGCGTGTCAACCCGTTACACGACTCGTTTAAGCAGTGTCATAAACGGGTCAACCCGTTTATCGACACGGACCTGCTAAACCTTAACCCTAACACGAAAATTTTTCGTGTTTGGCGAATCGGGTTGGCGTGTCATGACCCTTTTTGACACCCCTATATGAAGTAATTGAATGTAATATAATGTGATCACATAAATTTTAAGTTCGTTGTTGCAAAAATAATGAGCTAAAAATTCATTTGGTTATATTACATTATATTTATTTACATCGTACCAAACATAGCCTAAAAACATATTAGGTAAATTACTATTTTGTCCCTGAGGTTTGACCAAATTAACATAGTCATCCTTCCTTTTTGCCAAACTAATTAAATAGTACTTGAGTTTTTATTTCCATTAACAAATTAGTCTTTCCGCCCAAAATTTTGTTAAATTCTGTTAAAAAAATAAATAAGAAAATAAGTTTATAATACCCAAAATATCCCTTTGTAAACCTAATTGACCATTTTTACATTTCTGCCCCTTTGTAAAACCAAGATTAAGACAATTCATTAAGTAAAGTTGAAATTTAGTGTTTTAGGTTTCATAAACCTAATCAATAAAATTACCAAAGTGCCCTTGTCTTCTTCCTTTAGCCATTCACCATAGCCACCATCACCACTAGCAAATCAAAAGTAACCGCTGGCGGCAAGTATGGCTAGTGCGCCTAAGCCTCTACCTTTCTCTATGTTAAATCCCTAATAAAATTGGAACAAAACAATCAAAACCTAGATAAAATCTTAACCTTAGTTACAAAAAAAATATATATATATATATTTTCTTATAAAAATTTACCAAGAAAATTTGAAAAGTAAAAAAAAAAAAATTACATGCGCATGATAAAACAAGAAAAGAGAAAGGAAAAAGACAAAAAAAAGAAACAGACCCAAGTGATAATGAGTGAAAGTTGTTGTGTGGGGTTTGGTGACTAAGTTACTTACCCATCACTGCAAATAAATTGCACGAGCAAAAGAAAGGAAGCAACACATAATTAACTCAAGATAAAGAGGCAAAATTATTTATTTTTGGGTAAATTTCTCTTGAGGATTCAGAGGAGCACAAAATTGAATACGAGGTACACCATCTTATTTACCATTTTTTTTCTGGGAATGTTCATCGGTTGGTGGTTAACATTGATCCCAAATTCACGAATTTTGTTGAGGTTGGTGATTTCCTAATCTTGTTCAGTTACGAGAGAATTTATGATTAATTTAAATTAAATAAACAATTTTTGATTCTTTCCTTTCTCTCCTTTCCCAATCCTAAAAATTAAGCAAATCGGTTACTCTCACCTTCATCAAGCCATTGGTTCCATACTTTTGTTCTTTTTTTAGCAAAAAGAGGTAGAGATGGAAAATTTAAGTACAAATGAGGGTTATTTTAGTCTTTACACATGTTTTTAACGGTGAAAAACCAAAATTTTAAACGAAATGACTAATTTGTGAAGGGAAATAAAAATTCATGGACTATTTAATTAGTTTGGCGAAAAGGAGGGATGACTATGTTAATTCAGTCAAACTTCAAGGACGAAATATTAATTTACTCTAACATATTAAAGGAGGTTTTAGTCTGCTATGGAAGCATATTCCGAGAGGCCTTAAATAATCAAGCTTTGGGAGAAAAAAAAATCTATTCCAGTCTTGAAATCATTTTTCATGGTTGCATTATAACTGCAGTATAGGGCTTTCAACTCCAATTTATGTCTTGCACAGTTGTACTTCACATGTTTGAACCATATATTGTGCCTTTGAACTTTTGGGTTGTAAAGTTGAAACTGTTATTCCTGCTGACATACTGAATTTAGCCAAGTGTTTCATTGCAGGAGTATATCCAGAATTTCATCCTTTGCTTGGATTACAGTATTACACCAATGGAAAACTCGAGTGGTTAGGGTTTTTTCTCCCCTTCTAGATTTATTCATATACCTGCACTCTTGTTATTTTTCATTCTTTTAGCTGATTATTCTTCAGGATGCTCTTCCAATCTCTTAGAACACTGCTCTTTTTGCTTAACTGAGTAGAGGCATGGCTTTTAATGATCAAAATTGCCTCTGCACATTGGGAACTTAAAATTGCAGAAACACTGTTTTGCATATTGCATGGATTTATGTTGGAATCTTTCTTTAGATAAACATTTCCAGTCACCTTTGTGAACTGGCCATGGTGCTTGTATTAGGACAGCTAGATATGTAAAATGTCCCATGAAAAAAAGCAGATAATCATCAGATTGATCACAAGTTCTTTGTTAATTATGTGGAGCTGCTCCAACTTGTGAAGCAATTTATTTCGTGCCCTGAGCCTATTCTATATTATCTATTGTTCTTGTTTTCCGACTCCTTATTCTATGTACAATGATTTATGAAATCTCTTGGATTCTCTGATGAAACTCAGATTACCACGCGTGTTAAGGGTATTGTATCTCTCATGCATTTAAAAAAAAAAAAAAGCTCCTTATAATACCCTGACGACCACTTTTCTGAGAAACACCACTACTGTGGCCATTTTAAAATTACATTAGCTGCTGTTATTGCTGTTACAGGTTGCTGGGGGAGGCAGAGGAGGCTATCAAATCACTGACCAGGGCAGTGGATATACTTCGAATTACTCATGGTACAAATACGCCCTTTATGAAGGAGCTCATATTGAAGTTGGAGGAAGCACGTGCTGAAGCTTCTTACAAACTGTCATCTAAAGATGATGAGTAGCAACGTCCATCTAATGCTATGATGCTTGCATCTGTGCTGCTGCAAGGCAATACCCCTGCAGAAGGAAATGAAATTTCAATAGATCAACATTCGAGAATTGATTTGTCCAGATCTCCCAGAAAAATCTCTTTGGATAAATTCCTCCATCAGCCTGCATCAGAGAGCGTGGATGCCTTTTCCATTTCCGTTGCACTGCTATGCTAACTTCAGTAGGATTGAAAGCTGTACTTTAGGATGTTTCTACTGATGCCCTGGCAGCCTGTCTGTGTTTCTATTGATTATTTGTGTTTATTTGTTAATCCGGAGTTTTGTTTATTGATTTTGTACTTTGCAATAGACTATTCGTTGGATATTGGCAATTATTGACGCTAGAGAATTTCAATGCAGATGTGGGTCTTCATTAGTTGGAGTATTTTTTTTTTATTATTATTTTTTTTTAAAATCTCTCATTAAGTTCCTAGTTTCCTATTAATTGTAACACCACCAATGTCTCCTGCCCTATTTCTCAAAGAAGAAAGGCTGCACTTTTATGTGAAAAACTTGCCATGCATTCATAGTCAATTTTTAGTTAATAATAGAAATAGTTGTGCTTTTAGGTTACGCTCAGCTCATAAAATATTCGAAATCTAGTAGTTTCTAATAGATTAATCAAGTATTTATTTTTTATATAATTTTAAATATATTTTATATTATAAATAATATTTTAAAATAATTTATATATTTATATGCATGAATCCATTATATGAGATATGATAAAATTTTACGCTGGCTATTACCTACTACAATTCAGCTAAATTGTACATATTGTCTATGAACTTATCACTATAATACATTATTGTTCATTAATTTCAATTTGTTGCTTTAAAATCCTTTAACCTCAATTTAATTATAACGGTTGTCCTTGTCATAGTTTTATGACATTTAGTTCGCTGAAATTTATATGTGACATAAATTTCTGGCATTTAACTCGCCGAAATTCATACGTTATATTTTTTTAATATTATTTTATACTAAATAAAATGCAACATAAAAATCCTTTCACACAATGTGCAAACTCTTAAGCAATAACACAAAAACTCTCTCTCTCTCTCTCTCTCTCTTCATTTACCACCACCATCTTCATTCTTCATTTTCTTCCTCCAAATTTGGCAAAAAAAAAAATACATTCTTCCTCTAAATCAAATCCTAAATCTAATGACTCAGTTGGCTTAGCTCCATCAAAATACAAGCTTTTATGTTTCAAATCTTGATTATTCCCTCACCCATTTCAATCTCCATACTCTTTTCTTCAAATCTTGATTATTCCCTCACCCATTTAAATCTCCATACTCTCCTCTTCAACTTTTGATTATTCCCTCATCAATTTTCAATCAATTTCAAATCTTGATTATTCCCTCACTAATTTAAATCTCCATACTCTCCTTTAAATATTGATTATTTCCTCACCATTTTCAAATCTTGATTATTCTCTCACCAATTATTAGAACCATATTGTAGAAGACAATGACAATGTTGCTGATAGCAAGAAGGTGGGCTTGTGGGTTTCAAGTCTTTGGAGTTTTAAAAAATGAAAGAAGAAGAATAAAAAGATGAATTGATTTAATGAGATTGAGTAAAAATAACTTACTAATAATAGCTTTGATTTTGAAGATTCTTCAAATACAATTCATTGACTGTGTTTGTTGTTTGTTTTTTATTGGTCTTGCAATTGTTGTAGATGATGGTATGATCAGTGAAATTGTTAAAGGTAATGGTAAAAAATTTAGCTAAAGGAGCAAAAAATAAATCATCCAAAGAAGAAGGTTGTAAAGGGACAACAGCAAAATCAAAAATTGAATTGATTTTCTTAGAGGTGAAAAGGTAACAATTAAGATCTGGTTTCTTCAATATCTGTATTTTTTTTTTTTTAGCTTTTGTTAGATTTGTGTTTTGTGTTATTTGCTAAGTTCAGTTGTTGTGTGAAACTCGAATATTTCAAGCAAAATATAAAAACTAAAACTCAATTGAGTTTGAACTATAAATTTCTTTTAATAATAAGGTTGAGTTTAATTTGTGCTACTCACACTAAATATTCAATATTTAATTCTCTTTTTCAATACAAGGCAAGGCAAGGACCAAGATTCATATTGGAAGAAGTGAATTACAGCAATAGGTCTACTGATTTAAAGTGATTATTAATAAAAGGAAATTACACCAAATACCTTTTTTTTAATTTTTTTTTAAATAATCTTTTATTTTTTAAAATTTTTAAAAATACTATTTTTAATATACTTTTGATATATCTTTAAAAATATAACTTTTTGAAATAGAAAATTTAATAAGTATATTTAAAAAAAAATTATATATGAGAATATTTTATTTTTTTAGTGTATTTATGTACAAACTCCTATTAATAAAGCAAAACCCAAATCCAACAACCATTCCGTTGATTTTTTGTTAGGATTTTTATCGAAATGCCTAAAAAGATCTTAATATTATATTTTTAAACTTTGATCAATTTTCTTATAAAAATACGTTGTTTGACTTTTTCTTTTTTTTTTTTTTAAAAATACGTTTTTCAATAATTTTTTTTTATATTTTTACGCTATTCGGTTAAATGGTGTATTCGTAATATATTGTAAATATATGATAATATACTCGTAATATATTTTGAATATATTTTGAGCATATGTTTAATATATATCTGTTAAATTTTTAGTGCTCATTTTTAAAATTGATATTATAATTCAAAATGGTGTTCATTCAATATATTTAATATACATTTAATATATTTTAGTAAAATTTAAAGAATTAAATTGTTGATTGATTCATTATTTCAAAATTTGTAAAAAATATTGAATTAAAAATATTATAATAACACTAAATAATATACCTTTGATATACTATGAGTATATAAAATTAACTAAATATATACATTAAATCAACTTACCATCAATCAAATATATAAATAAAATAAACCAAATATATACATAAAATAAATGAAAAGTTTGAAACACTTAGTGATTAAGACCAGGCTCAGAAATACCAAAATATATATATATATATATATATATATATATATATATGTGTGTGTGTGTGTGTGTGTGTGTGTGTGTGTGTGAGCAAAATCGAACCGAAACTGAAAAATTGAATCGAATCGATTGGTTCAGTTTGATTTGATTTTTTTGAATATTTCGGTTCGGTTTAATTTTTATTAAAAAAAATTTCAGTTTGAACCGAACCGACCGAAATTTTAATATATATATATATATATATATATATTAATAATATATTATATATATATTAAAATTATTATATATAATATAATATATTATATGGTTGGGTTGGGTTGGGTTTAGTTTGGTTTGGTTTTTTGATTTAACTAACTTTTTATTATAATAAATTATATATATATATTTATATTAAAATTATTATATATAATATAATATATTATATGGTTGGGTTGGGTTGGGTTTAGTTTGGTTTGGTTTTTTGATTTAACTAACTTTTTATTATAATAAATTATATATATATATTTATTATAATATATTATTAATATATATATATATATATAATAAAAAAAAGTGAAACCGATAAACCGAACCGAATTTTTTCGATTCGATTCGGTTCGATTTTTACTATAAATTCGATTCGATTCGATTTAAAAAAATATAATTTTTGTTATTTCGATTCGGTTCGATTTTAAACCGACCGAATGCTAACCCTTATATATATATATATATATATATATATATATATATATATTTTTTTTTTTTTTTTTTTGGGGGTTGGGTTAAAAACAATGTTATCTAATCTTACTCTCCTATCTAGATTGTTTTCATGTTATACCAGCCTTAACAAGAGCATCCCACAACTCCTCAAGCAAAATGCACCCATTGTGTTCCACATCAATTGCCTGAAATATCTGGTACAACTCTAGTTCTTTATCATCCATATACCTCTTAAATTCTTGCTAATCCACCCATCCATCTCTATTAGCATCGCAAACCTTCAACAAATCCTTGGCGTATTTATACTCCGCCGGAATTTGCAGCGCCGATAACCCAGCCTCGATCTAAGTATAATCTAAATACCCAGTATTCCCGACATAAAAGAAATTAAACAGACTCCGTATTCTGTTTCCCGCAATGCCAACAACACATGATCCATGGATATAGGACACGATTTCTGAACCGAGTTACAGCAACCGGAGCGGTTCGGGTTCGTCTCCATCTTCGGCAACCCAACATGGTGCTCCACTGCGTGACCCACCCCGTACATGATAAATTCCCAAATTGACTAAACACTAACTGTGGGCTTGGAACATGTGTTGCATCAAAAGGTTGTTTTCCCCGTTTGTTGACACAGATCTCTGTATTTTGACCAAGTAATTAATCAGGAAACAATTAAAATAGAAACGGCCAAAGACCCTGTAAAATAATTTGACTCGAAAAGGAGAGTCAAAATTCAAAAGCAAATGTAGAAGGTAGGTTGGTTTTCCATTGCAATGACTGAAGTCTCTTTGCGAAGAAATCAATCAGCTTGTTTCACCGGTGAAATCTGCTAAACTCGATCTGCTCAGCGAAAAACATGAAAACGAAGTTACAGATTTGTGAAAAAAAAAAAAAAACAAAAAAAAACAATGCGTACAAAAATAAAGAAACAAGGAAAATGGGTAAAGGGCGTAGATTCCTCTTTTTTGTTCATGTCATTTGGGTAATTGGGCTAAGAAAAAAAGTCCGTGAAAAGAACAAGGCCCATCAGGAAAATAGACAACAGGATCTATTTCAAGTGGAAATCCAACGACATTTTTTTTTTACAATTTTATATAAAATTTTAAATTATATTAATCTTATCTTAATCTAAATAATTTTAGTTATAATTATATTTACATAAAAAAAAATTTAGTTAAAATTGAAATAAAAAATAATATTATATTTATAACTGAATGAAATTTATTTATACCATGATTTTCAATTTTTTTTTTTAAATTCTCCCCCTCTTCATAACTTTATGAAATACTGAAATTTAAGAAAAAAATGATAGAGGAAGAGACATAAAGATTAGTGGATAAATAAAAAAGCAAAGAAAAATATTACTCACTATTAACGTTATTTCAATTAAGTAAATAATTATTTTTTAAATATTAATGTTAATAAATTTATTTCACTAGTACATAATTATAATTAAATTTAAAAAATAAAATAAAATTAAGAATTTTAGAGAAAATTCAAAAAAAGACAAAAAAAAAATAGATTTTTCGTCCTTATTAGCCCTTATAAATGTTTCGGAGGGAAGGAGGGAGGGACACATGTCAAACCCTTAAGAGACTCATTAATAGCCGTAGGTAGATATTAGATCGGACGGTTCTAAAAATATCAATGCAGAGATAAATTATAAGTTTATAACAAGCAAGTGACGCTAGAATGCTCACTATTAACGTAAAGTGCACTCTTTGCCTACTCTACACTCGTACAATCCCAAACCCAAACCATTTCTCTTCTCTGGACTGTATTTTCATGGAGGAATTGAAAGGTTTCCTTGAAGGTAAAGGCTTAACTGTTTCTACTGACCCTATCAAAGGTCGCTGCCTCTTCACCACTAAAGATTTCTCTCCAGGTTTCTCTCTCTAACAAGTCTTTGTTTTTGTAACTTTTGTGTATTATATAGGCCTTACCCTTGTAAAAATACTAACTTTATCACTTGGGTTGGTTCTTTACTTCTTGTAGTTAAAGCATGAAGGAAAAGTAAGCTAAAAGGTTACAAATGGAAGAAACCCATTATTTTTCTTACCTTAAAAAAAGTAAAAAAGAGTGTCTTTGTTGTAAAGATATTGACTTTGATGTTTGTGTCTGTTTGGTTCGTTGGAAAAAGGAAAAAGAAGAGAAATGTGGGGAAAAAAAGAAAATTTTAACCATGTTTTGACTCCTTTTCTTTTTGTTTTTTAGGGTTTAGGGCACCTCTCTGCATATGGTGTGTCACTTTGCATAAATATCACTACCTCATTATGTTGTGGTTATTTCGTGGTTTGATGCACCAGATTCAGCCTTTTGGTTTGGTAAAACCAAACTATATCTGTTGGCTGGGACTAGAATATTTATGAGGAATGAAAATATTTCATTGGTACCCTGGCCCTCGGATTAGAACATAAGCAATAAAATGGGGCTTATCCTGGAAGGCTTGAATTAGTTAAAAATTTGATGACTGCTTTCTTGAGCAAACCGCGTCCACTTTCTAGGGAGATTTTACACTTCTAATCCTGTTAAGGTTTTGGAGTAAATGGTGGAGTACTCACGTAGTTTATCTCACCAATTGAGCCAAAAAACAATAATAGGCAGCTTACTCGTATGTGCTGAAAATGGTATTGGGTATAATAGTTGAATGATATAAGATTAGTGAAGAATACCCTTTTTAGCTGGTAAGCTTGAATAAAAATGTGAAATCGTATTGGTTGATGCAAGTTGGAATGCCAGTAGACATTGCTGCCATATTTGTAAGCCATCTTTGTACAAATTGGAAACAATTTTGGAATTTCTGAAAGGTGTGCTTTTCATTGTCAAGTAAGTTCACATTGTCAATTCTTGGTGGATAAGTTGGAAAGAAGGCTAAATATTTCAAAATAGCTTGGACCCTTTGTATGTTGTGATTTAATATTTGCTAATAGGTATCTCTGACTAATATTGGTTGTACAACCATATGGGATATGTAATATGTCCTAGCATACATTGAGATTTGCAACTCATTCTACTTCATCATTACAGGACAAGTGATCATAGCAGAAGAGCCGTATGTTTGTGTACCAAAGAGAAACTCTTCTGATTCAAGTTGTCATAGATGTTTCAAATCAAGCAATCTTAAGAAGTGTTCGGCATGCCAAGTTGTGTGGTACTGTGGGAGCACTTGCCAGGTATCAAACAGGTGGCATTATTGCATATCATGTTTAATCAAATCGTTGTCATACATCCTTATTGCCTTCAATCTATTAAAAGCATATTTTGGTTGCCTTTAAGTTTCAATTAACTTGGCTAATTCCAAGTTAAGGCTAGGAATGGCTAAGTTTCAATTTAAGGTCTGTTACAAAACTTCTAAATTGTACATGCTGTTATGTTTTGTATTCCTGAATGGCATTTGGATCCTCTACAAACTTTTCCTACCATATTGTCTTGCAAGCTCTCAGATGATCATGACTGTTGATAGTTTCTCAGTACAAAGAAATTCTCATGAGAGCAAGGCAAAATGGTAGGAGCTAATAAAATTGAAATTTTTCTTGGAATATATTGTTTCTAATATACGCTCTAACAAATTTCAGAAGTTGGACTGGAAGATGCATCGGCTTGAATGCCATGCACTTTCAAGTTTGGACGAGAAGTTGAGAACTATTGTTACACCTTCCATACGCCTGATGGTGAAAGTATACCTTCGGAGAAAGTTACAGAATCAAAAGGTAAGCCCTTTTATTTTTTCCTATTTATTTGAGGTTTTTCACTTGCTAGAATGTCCTACTTATACATTTCTGAATTTTTGAGCCTTTATAGGAATGGTCCCACCAAAGTCAGAATTCTGGTCATAGACAATGATAGATAATTTTGGTTCTTTGGCCACATTGATATGCTTGCACAGGTGGCTTGCTTATTAGGGGAGAAGGAAAAAAAGAGAGAGAGAGAGAGAGAGAGAGAGGGACATCTATGAATATGACTAAGCTTCAAAAGTTATATGACTGAGAATCCAAAAGAGCCAGACATATATCCTGGAGAAAATCCCTCTGCATCACATCATTTATTGCTGCAATATTTTGTTTCTTGTTTTTTTTTTTCTGACCGCATGTAAGTTTACTATCTATCCTTTGCATTTGATTTTAAAACAATTATTTTATGCTGGGAAGGAATTTTGGTAAAAATAAATTCACTTGACATATGGAAAGCAGAGTTTAGGTATTAATGTGCTCAAAGCAGGTTTTGCTAGAATATTAGGGTTTGATATGCTAGTTGTATTACTTAAATGGATATACCATTTCCTGTTCAAATATTTCCAAGCAGACACTTACCATTGCATTTTTAGGACCATCTAGGCAGTGGATTTTAATTCTGCATTTTTAGGACCATCTATGGCAGTGGATTTTAATTCTTTATGATTCTCTTTCTCATTTTTCCTTCTATGGATGCCTTTAAGTTCTGAGATCTCTATGAGCTTTTAGTGTTGTGTAATGTGATACAAATTGAAATGGCTACAGCATACAAGTCACATCTTTTGCTCTTGGAATAAATAATATTATAGCATATGTAATGCATAAAATATTTAATTATTTATTAGTTTGTTTTACTGCCAGATCATCCCTACTACTGCTGCAGACAACTATAATCAGGTGGAGACGATGGTGGCTCGTATCCTTCTTGCATTTTGTTCTTAATCCAGTAGATATGTCCTTACCAGTTAACTGTTCTACTTAATCTTCTTCCTTATAAAGACATGTCTGGCAACATGATGAAACTTGTCCTATATGCACAGAAGGCTGACATTGTCAAAAGGATACTTCAATGGCCTGAAGTCAACATGAAAGAGATAATAGAGAACTTCTGCAAGGTCTTTTAGTAAATGAATTTACAGTAGATAATTTAGTCACTTTTTGCAACATGATTTCTTAAATGAGGCTCCTCCTTTTGTTTTTAAAATCCCAAGGAATACTCTCAAGTGTCTTCTTGTAGGATCTGAAGAATAGATGGCATTTTACCAAGTTCAATGTTAGTCAGATTAGTCAACATTTATATGTTTCGATGCAACAACAAGATGTTATTTGTAACAAGTAGTTTTGTTGGTTGGTTAATGCCAGAGGAATCATTACCGCAAGGCATAGAGGGGGAGGTCATAAGCGTCTATACCGTAAAATCGATTTTCGACGGAATGAAAAAGACATATATGAAACACTACATCTCCTTTGTGTGTGTGTTTTGGGTAGGATTAGAAAAAAAACAGGTGGGACATTCCTTTTCTCAGTTGCTGATTGTGGTTAGTTGTGCATGAATGCAGAGCATTGTGAATTTGATGGGTGCCTGGTCTTACTACTGGTGTAAAACCTGTTGGAGGTGTTTTAAAACTAGCCAGATTTTTGATAAATATGCTAGTCAATCGTCATGTATTCACGTTTTTCTTTTCTTATTTATGGAATTCAGATGAATGTATCACATTGGAGGCAATACAGGTCTACCAAAAATTAATTAAAAAAAGAAAAAATGGAGGCAATATATTCTTTAGCAGGATATAACTCCATTAGGGGATAGAAATTCAGATAGATTTGTCTGAAATTCTATCTTTCTCATTGTAATGCAGCTTGCTTGTAATGCACTTACCATTCATGACAGTGAGTTGAATCCTCTGGGAAAAGGGCTGTATCCTATCATTGCTATTATTAACCACAGGTAATTGATTTAGCCGGTTGACATGTTTGGGAATTTTCCTGTCCTCTTGTTGAACTAAATGGTTCTGGTGTTGTAGCTGCTTGCCAAATGCTGTTTTGGTATTTGAGGGACAGTTGGCTGTCATTCGTGCTGTGCAGCATATACCCAAAGGTGCTGAGGTAATTATATAACTCTTATTTTTTGAGCTATGCAACGCATGCCATGCAAAATTCATTGTAAGCCTGGCACTCACACATTTTCTTATATAAGCTTTAGATACCAAGAACATTACCTTGAGGAAGGGAATCAGGATCTCCCTCTTCATGTATGTCCCGTGATGGAGCCCTCATTTAATTTAATACTCCACTTGGGTTGGATTTTGAATTGTGTCAGATTAGGCATAGCTGATGTGCTGATGCCAAGAATGCATAAGAAAAGGGGGTCCAGGTAGGTTGACAGCCAGTATAAAACTAGTTAAATCTCTATGAATATGTGTATCCTAAGAGAAAAAAGTTCCACATAGCCAATTACCGAGTAAAGTAGAGTACTGATTCATTTATAAAATGGAATTGAAAGTTCAATACTCCATAGTATAGCATGAGTAACTAATTCAACACATATCTTTTTGAACTGTATCATAGATGCACTTCTCTATGTACTTTTATTGTATGTAGTTCCAATTTCCCTGAATATGATTTTGTCAAGTTTTCTCACATGCAAGTGCTTCAAATATCATTGTAATATGAAACCCATTATTTTGGTTATTTCATGTGCTATTCTTTCATGCCAAGTCTTAAGTTTTTTTTTTTTTTTTGGGTTTCAAATAATAAGGTATTGATAAGTTACATAGACACTTCTTGGGACACACAGTCTCGGCAAGAAGATCTTCAAAACAAATATCACTTCACCTGCACTTGTTCCTGCTGCACTGAAGTGGTAATTGTTGCTTTTCTTTTCTTGATGATTTTGTAATATGTGGTTTTCAATTATTCAAGTTGTTCGATCTCTCTGTTGTTTAAATGTGCTGACTTCACATTGATTTGCTAGTGTCGAGAAGTTGCATACTTAGAAGGTTACCGATGCAAGGATGGGCGATGCAATGGTTTCTTGCTTCCTGAAACTGGTATGTGATACTATAATCTGGCTTTGGAAGGCTCTGGCTATTATTACATATTTATGTGTTTGGGATGCAGTTAAAGGAAACTTCAAATGCCAACAATGTGGACTTGTCAGGAATGAAAAGGAAGAGAAGAAGATATTAAGAAGAATAAAATCATTGTTTGCAGATGCTGTTTTGGCTAAATCAGCTGGCAGTATCCTTCTCTATTTTCCTGTTATAAAGTAGTCATATGCAAATATCATTTCAAAATATTTTTTTATTTAATATTATGATATCTATATTTTTTTTCTTATATTAAGTAAAATTTCCTTTTCTAATTTGGATACTTGAAGGACCTTTAGTCATCTGATAGGGATGCGGAAGATCTTTGACACGATATAGATATTCGAAAAGCCCTTTCTATTTTTATAAAGATTGAGAAAATTATCCAAAATAAAGTGTTGATCTCTACTTCAACCTATTTGATGCAAACTCGAAATGCACTTCTTAAGGTAGTTTTTGAGATGCATTATTATCATGTTTCCTCATCTCTCTTGAGCAATATGGAGCTCAATCTCAAACAAAACATATATATACACATTTTTTTTAGATTGAACCAAAACATGTCTATATGAGGTTGTTTATTTATATTATTAATAAATGCAAAATGGATTCTCAAGGCACAATTGTACAATGCCCCACTTGCTAGCAACTGCACTTGGGCAGAAATAAGCATTGATTATCTATATATATGCTCAACTTGTTATGGGTTGGCTAGTAGTAGTATAAACCTTTTTGAATGTTACTGATCCGGTTGAGGTGTAGCACATTATGTCAAAAATAGAACATAAAATGGCAAACTGTATCAATTGTTTTATAGATCATTCTGCAAAGATTTTTTAATTTAAAGTCTCCATTGGATCTGTTCCCGGGAGTTCCCTAAAAAAGGAACATTTCCTCTCCCCAGCCATTTCGGGTTAAGAAGATGCATTTTTCATATGTCCCATAGGATATTTGATCTAGTATATGAAAACTATAGAATAGGTAATAAATATATAGAAATAGAATAGGAAAAATTTGTCGTCCGATAGGATTTGAAGTAAGCTTCATTATAGAAAATTTCTTTTATACTTATTAGTCTACTTTTTCTTACTATTTTTAGTTCACTTGACTTTAGCTTTCTTCAAACCTTTCCCTAGCTTTCTTTTCACCATTTTAGTTCCTTATGCTGGAGGAGGGCCAATGGCCAGGGGATGATTAAAATGATGTTATTAACAGTTTAACACTGCCAAACAGTTGATAATCTTTTGGCAAGTGATCTCTAACAATAAATGTCAAATGATATTTCAGTTTTGACAAATAAGTAAATGAGTATCTTGTACCTTTTTTAGGCTCTGATGAAGGAAGGAGAGTGGCAGGAAGCCCTTGCATATTGCAAATTGACCATTCCAGTGTTTGAAAGTATGTGATTTCTCATCTGTTCTCCTAAACAGAGATCTACTGATTAATGCTATCCTTTCATTAAAGTTCTCTGCCACTCAAATTTTGAGGGATTCAAATTTGTTTTAAATGGCTAAATGTTGAATTAGCAGCCTTTAAATTCACTGTTTTGTCGTTTTTCATGTGTTCGGTTGCGGCCTTATCATGACACTTGCCCTTGTAATTTATTTTTGAATTCCCAAAGCCCCTTTCTTGCGGCAACTGTATTCATGAGTAGGAGACTGTTACTGCAAAGGATAGTATTTTGGGGTAGAACTGGATATACTTGTGTGATTGACATTATTTTGTTAAAATAGTTTAGTACTCTTGAACTTAACTTGCTGTTTTCTGCAGAAGTATATCCAGGATTTCATCCTTCGCTCGGACTGCAATATTATACCTCTGGGAAGCTTGAATGGTTAGATGCTTTACACTCTTAATGCATTTATTCTCCTTCTATTCATAGGATGTATGAAAGAATTGATCTGGGACCAAATTTTACAATAGTATGCTTTAGGGACATGGAAAACATTTCTTATTTAGTCCAGAAATATTATCTGATAATAATATGGCCATTGGCCTGCATGAAATGATAATTCATGATTTTGCATGCACACCTCCCTAATTCAAACACAGTAAGCCCTTCCCATGAAGTGATGCTATTATACTATGTTAAGAAGTCTTTGAGTGAGCTGGTGACCAGTGTTACCAACTTCTTACAGGCATCATGGAAACACACAGAATGCAGTAGAGTTGCTGACCAAGGCATTGGATATTCTGCGAATTACTCATGGGACAGAGTCGCCTTTCACAAAAGATCTCTCGATGAAGTTGGAGAAAGCTCGTGCTGGGGAATCTTTGACTCTTTCTTCTAAAGATGTGAATTGATATCTTCTTCTCAACCATCTTTGGGATGGATTTCTGCTGTTAACAATTCGGAGGCATGTTCGGTTTATATTTTGCCCAATGATGACAAAAAATGCTTCTGTTAACTTTATCTTTTGTCACTCTTGCTTGCATCAAAGAACCATAGGTGTCAGAATCTGATTTTTTTTTTTTTTTGTCACAATCCTCTTCCTCTCACGTCTGATCAATAGTTTTGTAGAAACTTATTGTTCTGGAGAATTATGAAAGTTCTTTTGTGGATCTATAATTTGTGATTATTCTGTTATGTTGCTTCTAATATAGTTACCCTGTCAAGGGTAGCTATGGATTTATAACCAGAGGGATTGAGAAAAGAGTTAATTATCCCTGGTAAGATTATGAGAATCAGTTTAAGCAAGAAATTTGGCTGATTAGAATATGGAGCCTAGTACTTGAAATATATGGTCAAGCAGTTATAACAAATCAGTTTACATTACACTAAAAATGTTTTTAATTTTATTACGATTTATCAAATATATTCTTAATGTTTTTGCACAGATAAAGAACCAATATTTTTATAATTTATTTTAAAAAACAATTTTAAATTTTAAATAAATGAGATATTCTTCATGTTTTATGAATGCTTTGATGAAATTTAAAATATATAATGAAAGTCTAGTTATATGTATTAACCCAAAAAGTCATAAAAATTCTTAGGAATTAGAATTGCAAAACTCAAAACTCCAACTCAATAGAACGTGATCCACCTGAGCTGAAAGTTTTGTATGTACTACACCTTCAATAATGTGTTGCAAACAAGTGTGAAAGGTTTATATTCTTTTTCTTTTTCTTTTTCTTTTTCTTTTTTTTTTTTTTTTTTTTTTTGCCCAATAAGATAAAATTCATAGATGAAGCTTCAAGCCTATACCAAAACAAGGTGGAAATACAATTAATTTATATGACCAGTTGGAAATTAAATTAATATCCAACAAAGAAATTTTAACAAAGGGCTTAAAGCCTATAAACTCGGCCAAATGGCCTACAAAAAATATAAAAAGACTTAAATAATTTTGATCTAATTCTATCATTCCCATGCCTACTGTAGCCTCTGTAACCTATCTCGTCGTCACCGGCAACCGAGTCAAAGGAAAGGGCACCAGTAAATCAATGTTACTGCTAGCCAAAACTGAAGTAACTTGCACCGATATAGCCAAAACTTTTCTCATCTCTGAATTAACACAACACTTTCGGGCCAAAAGAAGGCCTACATATCTACTTTCCAATCGAATCTGCCTTCTCCGACTAAGCCAAAAGCTAGGGTTGCACAATAAGATAAGTTTTCATGAAGCTTTGCCACTAGCACCACAAAATTGCTCTTCCTCCCACCAACCCCCATCTATGAGAAGATCATTGAGATGGTGGCATTGTGAGGACAACCAGTAGGAAACGGCCAAAAAAACAACCACCACACATCCAAAAAGGACTAATCCGAATGTACCAAAAGCTAACAAGGATCCTTGCAAAACCTTAGACATTTTATTAAAAATTCTAAGTAAGAAAAAGAAAAAAAAAAGAAAAGAAAGAGGAAAATCCCCTCCGATGGCTAAAGCCGCCAAGAGGAAACTCTAGAGGTACTGCAAGGGGAAGGAGCGAAGGTTAGAAAGAGGGCATAGGAAATTTCAAGAGACAGAATACAAGTGTTACTGTGAAAGGTTTATATTCATTGTCCAAAAAGGAGATGTGTACATTAGGACCATATCATAATTCTAACACAATAAGACAACATGCATCATTACATATTACAAAATGCGAATAGTATTGAACATGATTTTCCATAATTGCATCCAAGAATGAAACTTCGCGTAGTTGATACACTTGAATACATTTGTACAGCTGAATCCATTTCTACTCTCTATCCAACTTTGATAAACATTCTCTTAGTTGTAAGCAAAGCTTACACATTTGGGAGAGCAACTTGCATTGTTGCTCTCGTGATGTTAATGATTGACATGTTAGAGGCATGACTGGGTCCTTGAGTAGTTGTTGGAGCTCACAGCACAGCTTAGATGCTTCCTGATTACTAGCACATGCTTCAGCAACAAGTTGAAGCAGCTTACAGCCTTGCTCTTGAGGCAAAGATGGTTGTGGAGGGACTGGGGGAACGAGAAAAGGGTGTTGAAGTAGTTGAGGAATTCTACATCTTTCATTTCGATCCCAGGCAAGACATTTTTTCATAAGATCAAGAAGCCATGGATTGGAAACTGGACCATAAGTTATTTCATGGTTTGGATCTGTTATAACTTTGAACTTTGCCCAAAAAGTTTTGTACTCAGCAAAGGGGGTTCTCCCATACACCATTTGGTAAAGGATGCAGCCAAGCGACCAAATATCAGATGGCCGACCACACTTAATGGTGTTTCCATTTGCATCACTCTCATTGCACAAGAATGCCTCAGGAGACATGTAGCTTAGAGTACCTACCTGCAGTAGTAAAATTTAAGCAACTAAGCAAACAATATGACTGAAAACCTCTTTCTCAGTGATAAAATACTGAATAAACACAAAAGCATAGCAAGTAGAATTGGTGGTTGATATTAAGTCCCAGATTTCTGATCAACAACAAACTAAAGAAGCAAATTCAGTGATTTGTTTGACAAATTAATATAACAAAAAAAATCAGAACAAAATTTCATGATTAAAAATCCGCACCACTTGACAGTTTAAAAAGATATTTACTCACATTTACCAGCACAATCACTTTTCACCAATATTCAAGAAATAACATTAATTAACAGAAATAACTTTGAACAGAAAACAGTACAAGGGTCAATCAATTAACAAATCCAGATTCTAAATAATGTTTGATAGAGTAGCCATACTCATAATCCATAATGAGAACTATAATCAAATTCCAATAACCTTTGAGAACAGTTTTATCTGAGAAATTTCTGTGATCAAAGAGCAGAAAAAAAAAACATAAGCTTGCATAAAGAATACATTACTTTCTGCAGGCTGAAAGCATTAGCATTGAACACTAGTATTCTGAGATTTCACACTGGGAATCAGTAGATAGCATTAAATATCAATGAAATATATTATGCTTAGTAACCAGAGTGTGGCTGCCATTAGACGGTTTGAAATCTGTAGATTACTGGTACTACTTAAATATGATTTATCAAGCACTACCTCCATAAAAATATGATAAGACAATAGAGGCAGCATAAGCTAATAGCAAGATCCAGCAAGTCACCAGTGAGGGTTACAAACCAAAAATGTAATCATACTTCTAAAGGAAAGGATAACTTGAGAAGAAAAAAGGGCACAAGTGAACATTACCTGTGAATCCCTTTGGATGTTGGTTGTATCACTCATTATGGCTTTGGCAATGCCAAAATCAATCAACTTTAGAAAACCTTTTACAAGAAGAAAATTAGCTGGCTTCAAGTCAGAGTGCACTATGCGCTCCTCATGTATGGTGTTGACAGCTTGAAGTATTTGCTACAAAATATTTTATAAGAAATAATGTCAATCTTTTGTTTTTTAAACACATGAACAAGATTCACTATGCCTAAAGAATAAAAAATTCATTGTACACATTCTTAAGGTCATTTGAAGTTTAGTGTTGTAAGATGAAAGTGATGCCATGATCAGTAAATTGAAAAGATTTCTCTTTACCCAGACTAATATACCTAGATATCAGCAAATACTACAGGAAAAGAAAGAGACATTAATGTTAGGAAAACGAAAATGACAATAATCCAGGTCACATTAAACATAATAATTGATTCAACTAATGCAGTCAAAAGTTCCACTGCTTAGACTAGTGTCCCTGAAAAACAAAAAAAGAACATCGCCACCCTTCAAGTTCAAAATGACTTTGTTCGACTGGTAAGACTGTCAGATGTTTAATAATTAATAATAACAATCATCAAATATTTGAACCAGAGCTTTAACCAGAACGAACCAGTAAACAATTTCCGCAAAAATACCTAAAGAGCATTACTGTAAATATAATTAGCCACTATGACATGATGTGAAGTGTAGTCAAGGACCTGCCAGTAAAATCTGAGCCAATTCTCATCTATGGTCTGATTGGCGCTATCCATTTCCTTCCATTTCTGGGCCAGCATATGAGCCAAATCAATTTCCCCATATTCAAGGACCATGTATATATATCCATCATCCTTAACTCTGCCATCTTTATTACTCATGGATCCATTCATGACTTCGCGGAGCAAACTTTTATCTGTCACCTAATACCAAAAGAGAGTATTAGAGATACACCAGATAAATAGATCTATAGTAAAGCCTTTTAGATGCTATGCCCTCAAAGTATGAAATTCTCAGAAATAACACTAGCTATTTACAAGTAGGAAAGTATGTCCTTTTCAACACATGAGGTGCTTTGCATGTGCAAGAGTATCTTGAAGCACTAATTTTACCACCACAAGGAGGACGAGCATATATATATGCATAAAGAAATAGAGCAAGAGATATAAAGTGATTCATCCTGACATCTCAATTATTGATGAATGTGTTAAGCAGTCCATCTTTAGATATTGCTTATTTTCATAGTTATTAGCACATTTGATGAACTTTAAATAAACAATTGAAACTCTTACCTATTTTATAAAAAAAGATAAAATAGAATGAATGGTGTGGTATTACCAATAACAAGCCACTATATCTGCATCACATTCCTAAAATTAGGAATATGAACATTGTATGCTAGGAAAGTTATCAATTTCACCCTAGAATCATCTCTTCCTGTTGTTTTTAACAAATTGACAACAATAAGCTGGTAAGATGTTGAGCAATATTTTCTTGAATGATGGAAAAAAACCAACTAAATGAGAAAAAACTTAATTACCAATCAACCAACAAGATTTTGTCAACTAGCACAAAGTTATAGACAGGATAAAAGATTTCCAAACTCAACAGCATTCTTTTAAAACAACCTTTATTATCTCTAGACAATTCAGGACAACAAATGTGCTTCTACTACTCGTAACCAAGCTCCACAACAATTCTAGTTTCTAGATTACAGGAGTTAACATCAAATCCTGAAATATTTTCATCAATAGCAACACTAGAATCCAAAAAAATTGCATATAGACAGATAAAAGATTCGACAAACCCATGAGTTGTGGCCTTTTTTTTCCTAATTCAAACAAGGATGAGTCCACCCAAAGGATGTCAAGATCTAGAGGTTGGTGTTTGATCAGGATTAACCATTGAATCAGCTATACCATCAGGCTTGTTCAGGGACTCATGGCAACCTCATCTGTCTTTCAAGGCTTACTTGAGTGATTCTTTTGCCATCATTGAGAGCATCTAATGCTCCTCTAGGTGCAGTTTGGGCTCTTTCAAGTTGCCATGTTCTTAAATTCACCTAACTCATTAGTTCATCAGAGACTAGATTGCAAAAGATCCTTTTTAAGCCATTATTTTTTGGCTGATTCAGGCCATCTTAAGTCTTACTCTCAAAATTTCACTGCCCATAGATGTTTGTGTTGGTCCATTTTAACTCAATTTTATCATCATATCAATGTATTCCAAGTGACATCCTCTTCTTCATCATAGCATACTCAAATTTGAGAAGCCTATATTCCAAGTTTCTAATCAAAGCATAATAGGAGAAATGGCATAGGAATATTCTATGTGCATTATATTTGGCACAAAATTATATCTGTATCCTAATTAACACAAAAAACATTTTCAGTTACAAGTGAGTACCTCATAGTCTATTAACTGTATAATGTTGTTTTTTCCCTTCAATTTGTTTAAGTACTCGATTTCCTGACAAAAACCATATGCAGTTGCATAATCACGACCCTTGAGCTTGATTTTCTTGAGTGCATAGATTGTACAGTCTGAAGAAATCACTTTGTGGACCTCACTGCTTCCTCCACTACCTATCTTACCAAGCCTTTGATAAAGCTTTCCATTAACTTTAAAGAACAAGTCAGGGTCATAATTCTTCTTACGAGGCGCTGATGCAGCTTTACTAGTTGCAACCTTTTCTTGCCTTTCTAGTTTAGAAGGCTCCAACTTCACATCTGAAGATGCATTTTTGGGTAATGGATCCAAAGATTGTACATTAGTAACATCATTTGCCAATCCCTTCTCTTTAGTTGGGTTATCGCCAACATAAGAAGGATTCTTTTCACCATCAATTTCCTTGGCCAGACTGCCCTGGCTCTCCCTAGGCAGGTGATGTTCCTTGATTTGGGTATCAATAGTAGATGTAGAAGCTTGAACTGCAATGGCTGTCTGGTCGATTAGCACCACATTTGTGTCCTTTGGTGAAGGATAAGATTGCTGCTCCATAGTTCTTTGACTCATATGCTGAGAATTCACATTAAAATCTCCCAATGGTTCAACTGCCACATGAGCAGCACTTTGTGGATGTGAACGAGGGCAATAGGTTGTTGAGTTAAGCATTGGTGCTGAAGTAGAATGGACAGATGTTGTGGTTGCACAAGATTGGGTAGCTGGTTGGCTTAAAAAGTTTCTAAAATGATGCAGTTGGTCCTGAACAGCCATTGTTCTTTTTGCCAATACAGACACTGCACCATCAGTCTTCAAATTGATATCAGACTCCATGTTATGAAAATTCTGATGCTTTGAATCATTATTGACTGCAGTTAATACCTCTACTTGATTGCTCGCATCCCATTCCATTTCTGTCAATGCAAGTGAATCCATGTAAGAAGATAAGTTCTCCAATCCAGTGGCCATTTGATCATCGGCCCCTGCATGTTGGAAGCAAAGGAAAAAAAAAATCCAAAGCATAGTGACAACTTCAAGAATTATTTCCCATCAGCAAGAATTCAGAAACTTTTACCGAAAAAGGCAAATCACTGAGAATGTGGCAAAGAGAAACATACAGCACAGCTGACATTGAAAAAAGAAACTCAAAACAATAGAGAGCAATACATTACCCTGGGAAGTAGCATTGTTTACCATCGAGAACTGGACCTTTCTCTTTCCATCAACATTATGAGTTTCTACATGTGACAAGGGTATTGGGTTATTCTCTTTACAATCTATAACGTATTTGGATTGATCTCTCTGCACATCGGATGGGTTGAAACTCTCATCAAAGGTCTTGGTGATGGTGCCTGAAATGGAAGGAGGAGTAATTGGTGCATCTTCTTGAGTTTCCCTAACAGCAGTAACTGGATTCTTGGTTTGTATAATTGAATCTCTTATGGCATGACCCTGACTCGATGGAATAACATCTTGAAACTTCTTCACTCCAATCTTAGGACCCACATCAGAAGCTGCAGTTTTAGATGCTTCACATTGTGGAACCAATACACGTCTAGGCCTTATACTATTTGTCTGCATGCTACCTAAAACAAACACACCAAGCACTCAGGTAGTCAACATCAACCAGCTTAGTACTTGAATCGCCAAACAAGATACTCAAATTATGTTTATCTCCTGATTCAACTTTTAATAGAAGTTTGGCAATTCCTATGTTTTACCAGATCAATAATGCATATACTTGTCCACATTCCCAAATGGAAAACATCAACTAGATGCAACAAATAAAAGTTTTTATTCCACATAATTCAGCACAATCAAGCTCAACCTACTCAATTGAACAGATTAAAGCCAAATGCAACAAAATTTTGGATAAATTCACAATCTGAGTCGATAATTCAGCAGATATCCCCCATAAATACACTAACTTAGCACATCTAACCTAAATATATCACTGCAAAAGTCAACAAGAACCCTCAATTTCACTCTCCCAGTTTTACTAAAACCCTAATTTTCAAAATTAAAAGGAACGGAGAACATAGAAAAAGAAACAAAAAAGTAAAAGACAATTTCATATATGCACGCATGTATATTCTAGAAAGAAAAAAAAATAGAGGAGGAGGAGGAGTACTGAGGGGGCGGTGGCGCTTGAAAGCAGCTTGAACATATCGGAGAAAGTCCGGCGGAGAGGAGGAAGAGAAAGACGATGAAGAGGACGACGTGGTGTCAGCGTTGATAATCGGACGGACTAGATTCTTCGGTGGAGGAACAGCTGGGACCGGAAGGTTAGCCTCCCCGTCCATAGCCGGATCTCAACGGCATTTCCGTATAAGAAAGGTCCAATTTTAGGTAATAGAGACGAAAACTATATAAGATAATAGATAAACTGGCGAGAATTTTAGGGTTTCAGGCGGTTTCCATGGAGAAGTGACTGAGATTTGAAAGCGAATCACTGACACTAATTACTCATTACTGGTCAGTGCCAATCGCCTTAGGCTAATGGGAGAGAGAGAGAGAGAGTGAGATTTGAAATGGCTTATTGGCGCTCTTCAAGAAATGTAGCGTCGTGGGCTACAATTGGGCTCATTTAGTGCTTTGTATGGTTATAAATATCTTTTAATTGGGCCCATGTGGGTTTCAGTACTTGGGCTTGGGCTTAACTGACATAATAGAAATTTCTGATTTCTTCATTGGGAGTTCTAGTGGCTTTGGGGGGCTAACACTTCCAATTGGAACCTCTCTTCGTAGTTTTTAGAGGATTATAACCCACCGATCCACAACTCTAACTTAAATATGACTTTTGAGACCATATGACTTTTATACTTAAAAGTAAATTAATAAAAGAAATTTTTTACAAATTTCAAAATTTTTTGTCCTATTAATAAAAAAATAAGCTTGATTCAATTGAAACCCCCAAAATCTATATTTCAATTTGAACTGAAAATCCCTTTTGAGATCAATTTGATGCATAACCTAATATGCTTATAATTCAAAATTACTTGACTTCATTATGTCTAAAAACTTATGTCACTCAAAATAACCTAAATCCACTCAATTTGATTTGATTCATTCACAATTATAAATTTAATTGAATTATAATAGTCTTTTCCTTTTTTTTTTTCCTCGCCTTATCTTTTAAAAATCTACTATAATTTGGTAGATAACTAGAGAAGTTAATCACAATCACAAAAGTATAATTATTGGAGTAATAATTTTTTTAGAAAATATTATATACAATGCAAATATTTTTATTATAAATATTAAGTATCACAAATTTTATAATTCAATATGAATAGAAAATAAATTCGAACATTTTCCAAAAGGATGGAAACTATTGTAAGAATTTAACTTAAAATAAAAATTTAAAGTGTGTCAAACTTTCAAAATTGGTTCAAATATGATATGTTGCCAACTTTGAAAATCTTTAAAATTGGTAAGTTACCAACTTTGAATTGGCATACAAGCTAATTCAAAGTTGGCATGAGGAACTTGCTTGTAAATAGGCAATAGTTTATTTTGAAAAACATAAAGATGAGAAGAGAATATTTTTAGGAGAAAAATATTCTTATATATAATTTATTATACAATATCAACTTGGGTTTGTAAGTTTGAGTATAAATTTGATCTATTAAGTGTGGAAAATATTTAAGGAAAACACTGATATTTTCTCTAGAAATCTAGAGGGTGAATAAAGTTATTCTTCAGGATTATGTGAGTGAATGATACTTGATGTGCTCATAAAATATTCCGATCTTCTAGTACACGTGTAGGCGATCTTTCGTTCCTGCAAGATAATAGGTTAGAGAGTCCAGGCGATGTGCCTGGGGGACCACTCCGATGCTTAAGTTAGAAAAGATGGAGATTAATAAACTTTACTTTGGAGAAATGTTTAGAATTATGTTACCCATTTAATGGAAAAAATAGCTCTATTTATAGTGGAGTGCCCAAGGTGCCGAATCCTTTTTCGAGTCGGATTATTCTTTTTCAGTATTGTATATGAAGATGAATTGTAGTTTCATAATCGGATAAGGACTGCTTGGGCGAGTCTCTGGTTCGTCTAGGGCGACTAGTTTATATTAGGATGTAACACATGTCCCCCCTTTAGTATCTGAATCAAAGGCTCAGATTTTGCTAGGCTTCCGGGCGACCTTTTAACTAGGGCGATCCCAAATGTAGGTGGACTTAACTTGTCGATTTAGTACCCTATGCAAACATTTATGACGCCATCTTTTCGATCACTTCGTGATAATTTCATTCCTCGAAAAAAGAAACGTACAGAAGCTTTTGTCCGTGAACCGTCTGTGGCCACTGATATAATGCGGGTGATCCATCTTTCAGCCAATGGTGAGCATATGGCTAAGTTTACAAATGCTCAATTGGCTGGGTCAACGTATGGTTATATTTTTGAGGTAAATAGCTGTTCATCTTGTGTATTGAATCTTTCTGTCTTTAAACAACCAGCTATTCATTCTTACTATGTATTTTTATTTTTGTTAGGCTGCGAATGCCATTTTTAAGCTTCGCTAGCGGATGCGTTCCCAAAAGGATGAATTGCGATCGGAGTGGGCTCGACTTACGGAAAAACTGGAGACTGATCATACTTCAGAGGTCACCCAACTCTAGACTTCTCTTGATGTAGAAAAGAATAAATATAAAGACGTGGAGATTAAAAAAAAAAAAGATATGAAGACCGAACTCCTAGGGCGAATCTCTACGCTGCGCTTTGAACTTGATGTGTGTCAACAGGAGATTCGTCAGCTGAAGGAGGAGGCGGAGAAGGAAAAGTTTGCGAAGGAAAAATATGAAGAGGCGATGGCTAACAAATTCCTTTCTTACCAGGAAAATGTTTTGGCTGCTATCCGAAATAAATATCCAGAGCAAGACTTTAACTTTGTTGATGAGATTTATCCAAACGAGGACGAGGATACTATGATTCTACCTCCTTCTTTGGTAGATGATCTTGTTGGCGATCCGCTTCCCCTAACTGTTTCAGATTACAATATGGAAAATGTAGAAGAAAATGTATAGCATATATAACTATTTATCTTTTAATGAGAACTTTATCTTTCTTTTACTTGGCGAGTCTTTCTTTTATTTTTGAAATTTATCTTATTTTATTATTTTCATTGGGGGTCTTCGGGCGAACGTGTAGTTTCCCTATCCCTTGGCGATTTCTAGGGAGTCTTAGGGAAACTCTTAGTTTACCTATCCCGTGACGATTTCTAGAGAGTCTTGGGGAAACTCTTAGTTCATCTATCATTTGGCGATCTCTAGGGAGTCTTGGGTTAACTCTTAGTTCATCTATCCCGTGGCGATTTCTAGGGAGTCTTGGGGGAACTCTTAGTTCACCTATCCCTTGGCGATCTCTAGGGAGTATTGGGCGAACTCTTGGTTGGCCTATCCCGTGGCGACTTCTCTAGAGAATCTTGGGAGAACTTAATAGTTGGCCTATCCCGTGGCGACTTCTTTGGGGAATCTTGGACGAACTTAATAGTTGGTCTATCTCGTGGCGACTTCTCTAGTGAATCTTGGGTGAACTCTTGGTTGGCCTATCCCGTGGCGACTTCTCTAGGAAATCTTGGGCGAACTTAATAATTGGCCTATCATGTGGCGACTTCTAGGGAGTCTTGGGCGAACTCTTAATTCACATATCCCGTGGCGACTTTTCGAATAGGGAGTCTTGGGTGAACTCTTAGTTCACCTATCCCGTAGCGACTTTCTTTAGGGAATCTTGGGCGAACTATTGATTGGCCTATCCCGTGGCGACTTCTCTAGGGAATCTTGGGTGAACTTTAATAATTAGCCTATCCTGTGGCGACTTTTCTAGGAAATTTTGGGTGAACTTAATAGTTGGCATATTCCTTGGTGATAATGTTTTCTGATGTTGAAAGGCCACTTGAGCAATTTGTTTATTAATCTCTTAATAGTCGAAATCTGTTTGAATTATAAACACAAAAGATAATAGAAAAAATAAAAAATAAGTAAAAAAGACTTTTTACTGATAATAGGCTCTTAAGTTGTCAGAATTTCATGTTCGTGGTATGATCTTCCCCTTGCGATCTTTTAATTTATAGGCTCCTAATCCTACCGTATTGGCGATCTCGTTTGGTTAGCCTGGGGATTTTCTTCATTTTTAGGAAGGTCAGGGAATAAGTTGAGGCCTAGGCTCTCGCCCCCATTCTCTGGATCCATGAATGTTTGTTGGAAAATCTAAATTGAATTTTTAAGGTGGTGTTCCACGCTCACCGCACCAACTAATGTGTTCATAAAATATTTCGATCTTCTAGCACACGTGTAGGCGATCTTCCGTTCCTATAAGATAACAGGTTAGAGAGTCCAGGCGATGTGTCTAGGGGACCACTTCGATGCTTAAGTTAGAAAAGATGGAGATTAATAAACTTTACTCTGAATAAGTGTTTAGAATTGTGTTACCCGTTTAATGGAGAAAATAGCTCTATTTATAATAGAGTGTCCAAGGTGCCGAATCTTTTTTGGAGTCAGATTATTCATTTTCAGTATTGTATATGAAAATGAATTGTAGTTTCATAGTTGGACAAAGATTGATTTGGCGAGTCTCTGGTTCGCTTAAGGCGACTAGTTTATATTAGGATGTAACAATACTATAAATTTGAGTTAGGTTAATTTAAGAATATTTATAAATATCTTGTGCTGTAATTTATATTACATATAGTGAAAAATTATTTTCTATTAGCAGATATAAGCATTGAAAAACTAAAATACATTAAATTTCTGTGTTTAATTATTTTTCTTATAATATATTTGATGAATTTTGTCGGATTTAATTGCCGACAAAGATGACACTAACACAAAGAATACCTGCTTCATAACGTACACGTAGAAAACTGGAAACCCCAACATGATGTCCTACAAAAAAAATAAGATTGAAATAAGAATGGTCTCGATGGACGGGCAAGTAATAATTTGAGTGAGAATATCATCATTACAACGCTGTGATTGAAGTAATAATTATTGGTTTTGGAAGTCCAGTTTTTGAGGAAGAAGGTCCTACAATATATATAAGAGTCTATAAGAGCCGAGTGCCAGTCTTCACTGGACATTGGTTATGTTAAAGCTGAGCACTGTTAGTTAAAGTACTATTATTATTATTATTTTTCCCAATAAATTTTACTAGCATTGCATTAAAGGGACATAAAATTTAAATAATTACAATTAAAGCACATAAAATAAGCTCATAATAATACAACATTAAATAACATTAAGTCCATATACAAACTACTCAATTGAGAATTTTTAAACATGAGCTTGAACTTTAATACATAAATCACAAATACAGTGTTTATGTGAGATAAGCCCAAAGGCTTAAAATAGATGCTAGATACCACATATATCCCTAATACCTTATCTCTCTTCTAAAAGTTTCTGTTGTCGCCTGCAATGCTGTCAGCTTTGCCTCTAGAGACTTAGAGAGGACGGATGCCATTACCAAAAGAGAATATGCAGCTGGACTTACCTCAGGAACTATGAACCATTAAGTTTCAACAAAACCCCTCAACTATTGAAAAGGAATAGAGGTAGGGCAAACTTGACACGAGACCAAATCCCACCTTCTAAACTAGCTGAGCTATGGGAGATTCACACCTTTGCCAAGGGCCAAGGATCTCAAGTGACATACCAGGTCAAAAATATAAAAGCATATATCTTGAGAGTCTCAAGCCAGAGTTAACCAAATATTTTGTCTCCCACCATCCTCTCCATATCTAAACAGTTCAAAAAATATGATAATTTAGTAAGAGAATCGGTATAAACCATAAAGAAAACTGGCAGCATCGCCGGAGAGAGGCATGCTTCAAATTACAAAAGACCCAATTTGAAAGGGAGACAAAACAAACCCAATTAAAAAAGGGTAGAAAAATTTATTAATGCAACAAAACAGAGAAAAATAGCAAAAAAAAAAAAGTATCCCTTCTGATAACTCTGAAATAATTCTCTGAGAAACCCTAAAAAAATGAGATGAAAAATTTAAAGAGAAGAGAGAGAACGAAATTTAGAGAGAGATATCTTCATTTAATGTTAGTTAAGAGTTAATTGAACTCTTCACTAAACATACCTATATATTTATATTTAGAATGGGATTTGTACCCATAGAAAGTGCACTAAGTCGTAATCTATGATACACAAAAACAAATTTTAGCTCAGTTTGGATAGATTATTATTTGAAATTATTGTAAATTTAAATTTGAGTTTTAAGTATAAAATTATAAAAAAACATACATGATAATAAATTATAAATGCTCAATCATTTCAAAGGATTGACTATTCAAATGAAAAATAAAATCTATAATTCTCAAATTTTTAATTACATTATTTTATTATAACAGTTGACATGAGTATTGACAAACTAATTGGATCGGGTGAATTTAAATCGAATTATATTGAAAATTTAAATTATTCATCAGCTATTTTCTTTTATTGTATATTTATATGCAATTGCAAAATGAAAGATTTTAACTTTTATGATTATTCTTTAAAAAAAATGCTATTTGTTGATTTGAATTTATTTTTTCTTTTCTAATAGTTATTTAATATACCTGTAAAGAAAACTCAAGTGAAATTAAATTTAATATAAAATTTATAGTGATAGTCCACATATTCAAATAATTGTTAACTAAATAAAATATTAATATAGTTTATACGAAACTCCATAAATAACTATATGATCTTAACATCAATTCTAATTTTATTGTTTTATTAAAATTTTATGCTTCATGTTAAATAATAAAAAAAATATATATCAATACAAATATCTTATAAATGGCTTACATTTGAGCACTTAAAAAAATGAATTCAATGTACAAACTCCAATATGCAAATATAATGGGCATGGGAAGTGGCAAGTGGTAGCAAAATTAGGGTTTACTCTTTTTTTTTTTTTTTCTTCATAAATCTCCATGTTCTCTGGGCAAGTAGGCAACTATTGGTGTGAGTTCAGACTCCACTAGTTCTGCTTCCAAGTGGACCATATATAAATGTTCTGTTTTTAATTTTGAAAATGCAAAATTCAAGTGGATATTCAAAATTCAAATAGAGGCTCTAATTGGCTGTGTCTTTTTATTATTATTATTTTAATATAATCCACAAGTACTAAATCTTATTAAAATCAAAAATATTATCCTTGTTAATTAAAAGTAGTACATGAAAGAATAATATGAAAAAATAAAAAAGCATATTGTACTTGTATTTTCCAACAATAATGCAACAAACAAAAAGCTTAGCATATAAATATTGAAGAGTATCTCCCCATTTGAACAACAAATTTGCTTTAAATTACATTTTCTAACTTCATATTTGAATGTGATGTCTTTAATAACGGTTACTAGAGCTATTGTTTTTACAGTTAAAAGGTATGCTAATTTAATGATAATGAAATTATAAAATTGTAAATTTAAATATTTATTGGGAAAAAATTATAAATTCAAATTTAATGAAACTTAAATGAAAACAAAAAAGATTATTATTATTATTATTTTTTTTTGCCAAAAAAAAAAGATTAAAGGTAAAAGTTATAAAAAGCAAGAGTTGACAGTCCATTAAATTTGATAACATGGGAGATTTAATTTAGCTAATATAATTATTAAAGTAAAAAAGCTTTATTCCAAAGCATATGGGGGGTGGCATGATTTTGAGGCAGAAGGAATCATGCAGCTTTTCCCCATTTGAATAGCCATTATGGTGTAATTAGTGTGCAACTTCTTGGTGATGAATGGCACTTTGGCCAAAAATCCACCTTGGGATGCCAACAATGCCTAGGGCTACTTCATAAATCACCTTAACCCATTCCCCTTTGTATTACTACTAGTAATTAGCATATCATTAAAAAAAAAAAAAAGTAATTAGTAAAGCAATTTATGAAAAGCCACATTAGGCATTTTTAATGTTTATGGTGTATATACTTCTTTTATTTAACCCATGATTGTGAATAAGATATAAATATAAAAATATAATGAATTGTTAATTTAAATTATGGATAAATGAATGTATTTTATCAATGTTTTCAAATTCGATTAAGTCTTAAAATTGGTGAAAACAAAGAATTACGGGTTAAATATTCAATCGGGATCGAACCAAAATTTTAAATAATATCATATATTTATTATTTATATATTAAAAATAAATATAACATACATATAATAAAAATTAATGAATGTTATCAGAGTAATTAATGAAGATTACTTAGAAAATTATGACAAATTAACTCATTAAGTTGCTATTTTGATATTCAAATTTTGATGGATCCCACTACTCAATAGTGGGAGATCTACTCAATTTTGTGTTTTCCTACGTAAAAAATATGAATTTAAATATTAATATGCTTAAAATGGTGAATGAATGAATGATAATTTGAAATTCAAAGTAAGCTCTATATTAATTAAAGTGAGGGAAAAAATAATTTATCCCACATTGAAAAAATGAAAAGTTGAAATTTGATATATATTAAAAGGTTCATCATTTTAATGCTAAGAAAATAGTTAATGAGACTTTCTTGCGTGCAGGTACAAATCCATTGTCTGAACCTAGGTGCAACATATGCGCTAACTCATGCCAGTTTACCTCTGGTCATGGGATACCAATTTTTTTAGCCAACTCAAATCGACCTGGGGATCAATTCCTTATTTTTCCTGACTGATCGTATCAGTTCAAATTTGACAATAATATTTTTTACTATCTCTATAGGAACTTGATAATAAATTTATATTTCAATTTAAATAAAATTTTAATTTCGAATCTCCTCTCTCCCTTAAAAAAAAAAAGAAAAGAAAAGAAAAAGTGTTTCATATTGAGCTCCTATTGCCAATGATTTCGCATGAATTGTTAAAATCATTGGGGTTTTAGATAACAAAACATTTATGAATTATTTTAGAAGCATCAAAATTTCAATAAACCTATAAATGAATTATAAAAATTAAGAAAAAAACATTTAACAACCATATTCATCAACAATAAAATGTAAATTGAAAGGGTTCAAGATAAATAATTCAAATGTACTATTGTTAATTTATCACTAAATATAATATAATATTTATTCCTATTAGGCTATGTCTGATTCGCGGAATAAAATAACTATTTCTAAAAAATATAATAGGTTCGGAATAAAATAATTATTTTAATCCCATAATTTAATTCATAGTATAGAATAACTATCATATTCTATATAAATGACCATAATATCCTTATAAATTAATTTTATTATTAATATTAAAATTAAATATAATTTTATCAAATTTTATTTAAAAATAATTTAAATGCATAATAAATAAAACTTTTATTTGACTTAAAATTATAAAAAATAAAAAATATTTTTTAAATTAATTACCTAAATTAATTTCTTATTCTATTTACTCAAATTTTTTTTGCAAAAAATTGATAAAGGGAGTTAAAATTTAAAATAAACAATAATATATATATATATATATATATATATATATATATATATATATATATATATTAAAAAATAAAAATCTAAAAAAAAAGTAATAGTGGTGAGTTTGAACTTGTTAATATTTTTTAAGGGTAAAAATGAAAATATTCTATTCCATAGTTTAAAGAATAGCAATTTTTTAATTTTTTGTAGAATATGTATTACATAAAAATTGTGAAATTGTTTTTCCATTAAATTAGTATTTTTTATCTAAAATTTGAACTTAAGTAAAGAATAATTAATCCTTACATAATAGTAATTATATTTCTAATTAATTCTATAAACCAAATATAGCCTTAAATCTAATTAGTTCAAACATTTTAAGAGAATGAAGTAAAAATGATGGTAACTATTTTATTTTTGTTCACCTTATGAGATGTAATTTAGTATTCTTCAATATAATTATGTAAAAAGCCTTTTTTCTTAATTTTTTTCTTTTTTACTTTTATTATGTAGTTAACAATTCAAAAATAAGTACAAAAGATATACATATATTTTTATTTTTATTTTTATAAGTATAATTCAAATCCCCTCTATTCCATTTAAATAAAAAAAAAAAAACATGTTTTACATCACTTTCTCTTCTTCTTTAAAATTGTCTCTCCTCCCAATTAAGTGTTTTTTTTAAACAATAATATATATATATATATATACGCACATTGATTTAAAGATAGGACACACCCTTTCGCAAGATATTAATAATATAATTATAAAAAGTGAAAAAAGTAATATAAAATGAAAATATGAATAACAATAATGCCAGTTAACATTTTTTTTTTTTTTTTTCAGTTAGCCCTCTCTAATGATCTGTGGAGGCAACACGTGGAAAAAAATAAAAAATACTAATAAAGAAAAGGTGACGTAATTGAAAAAAATAAAAAAGTGTGACACTATTTAAGCAATTTTATAGGCAGTGTAGACAGTCGATTCAGTAATTTAATTAATACTGGGGGACCCATATTGATTTCTTCAGCTACTGATCCAAGTATCTCTCCTCTAATTGAACGGTCAGATTCCCATCATGAACAATTGAACATTGAATAATGCTATCTACACTGCAGGATTATAAATTAATCTAATATATAAATCAAAATTTGTCCTTATTAATATGGGATTATGACCCTCAAATCCAGATAAAAACTCCTAAAAAAACAAAGCTTCAGTGCAACTTCCAGTAGTCCCAACCCCAGTTGTTTAGAGCATGTGAGAGAAAAATTAGCTATCTATCATTTCTTTTGCTCAAGATTCAAGCTTTCTAGTTGACTGTCCAATGGCTAAACCTAAGCCTAAAACCCCAAGAAAACCCATCAAAGAAATCAACCAGAACCACCAACCTCAAAAATCAGATAAACCACCTTCATGGTTAGCTGTAAGAAGCCTTTTTACCTGTAAAGACCTACAAACACAACAGCAAAAGCAAGAACAGCAGCACAGCATGAAGGAGAAAAAACATCATCAAAATCAAGAACAAGACTTGGAAGAAACCAGCAAGAAATGCAAGAAAATCAATCAAGAACAGGTTTTGGAGGAAGCCAGCAAGAAATGCAAGAAAATTAATCAAGAACAGGCGCCCTTGGAAGAAACCAGCAAGAAATGCAAGAAAATTAAGTGTTCAGGCTCACTATGCAGCAATACTAAGGTCATGCACAGGCCTGAAATAGCCTCCCCTGAACTTCAAAGAAAAAGGGCTTCAATGGGTTTATTAACTAGTAACAACAATGATACCTCAAGTAGATCCATGAAAGCTCCTTTAAATGAAATTAATGGAGTTCTTTCCTCTACTAATTCTTCACTCTCTGTATTTTCTAATTCCTCCATTAGCAATGTTGGGTCTTTTAGAGGAATGCCATTTAGTAGATTCTCTGGCTGCTATGAGTGTAGAATGGTGGTGGACCCTGTTCTTGGATTCACCAGAGACCCTTCTTTGAGAAGTAGCATTTGTTCTTGTCCTGAATGTGGTGAGATCTTTGTTAAAGCTGAAAATCTGGAGCTTCATCAAGCTGTTAGACACGCAGGTAACTTCACTATTTCCTTCAATTTTTTTCTCCTCTTAACATTTTACTTAATAAATTTGTTTGTTGGAGCAAATATAGGTTAGTTAATTTCCAATTTTTAGTTACTTTTGGATTGAAATTTTATACTTTTGTGGCTACTTATTTCAATATCCGTTACACATATCAAATCCAAAATGCAAAATTGCCAATTCGAAATCCTTTAACTCCCCTGTTTTTGGAATCAAACTTCACAGTATCTGAACTGGGTCCAGAGGACACAAGCAAGAACATAGTAGAAATCATATTCCAATCAAGCTGGCTAAAGAAACAAGTACCCATTTGCCAAATAGACAGAATCCTCAAAGTCCACAACACTCAAAGAACCATCTCCAAATTTGAAGAGTACAGAGACTACATTAAAGCCAAAGCCAACAAGCTCTCAAAGAAACACCCAAGATGCATAGCAGATGGAAATGAACTACTCAGATTTTACTGCACAAGCTTTGCCTGTTCACTAGGCCTAAATGGATCATCCAATTTGTGCAATTCAATTCCAAATTGTAATGTATGTAGCATAATCAGGAACGGGTTTAAAGAATCAACTAATGGAAATGTCAATGGAAATGGGATTCTGACCACAGCAACAAGTGGTAAAGCACATGACAAAGCAGCAATTTTTGAGGAAGTTAATGGCAATAATGATAAAAGGGCAATGCTGGTTTGTAGGGTAATAGCTGGGAGAGTTAAGAAGAATATGGAAGGTAAAATGGAGGAATATGACTCAGTAGCTGGTGCTGTAGGAGTCTACTCAAATTTAGATGAGTTGTATGTGTTTAATTCTAAGGCTATTTTGCCTTGTTTTGTTGTTATCTATAGAGGGTTTTAGACTTTTCATGAAGGTCTAAGGTATTACTTCTGTACTTCGTGACTATTTAACCTATTTTGATTGATTGCTATGTGTCTTTGTCCAGGAAAATCTTAGATGTTGTTTATAATGATATTTATTCGGTTTTATGTGAGGATCCACTAGTAAAAGGATAAATATTGCAATTTTGCAAAGATCACAGCTGGGGATTGTAAGAAAACGATTAGCAATAAATTGGTGGGGTGCAACCCTTTTTTTTTTTCAAAGAAGAGAAAATTGTCATTGAAGAGGCTTAAAGCCCAACACAGTACAAGAAAACATTAAATTTCTAGGATATGCTCAACTCAAGGAGTGATAATTGGACCTGAAATCCAAAAAAATCGTACCTATAACTGAGTTTTTGACATTGGATTTGAAGCCCGAGGAGATAACAAACACTAGGTCTGTGAAGTAAACAGCCCACTGGCCTACAACATTTAGCAAATTACAATAACATCCCTGACCTACAACATTTAGCAAATTATAATAACATCCCACCAGAAGCTTCTTCTCTCTCCCTTATCTGCGCTGTCACCGCTTGAGACCAAGAGAGAGTGAAACACTGGTGAAAATGGAGGATTTATGGCTTGGACCACCCGCAAAAACTTGTACTGCTGAAGCTTTAAACATACCCGGTGGGGTGCAACTTTGTTGGTATCCCATACAAGGCATTAATTGTACATTGGCTTGTATGTGTTGTATCCCACGTACCATCGTAGTAATAAATTTTTGTTTTTTTAGAAAGCGGGTTAATTATTACTCATTTCGTTTTATTTTGTTCAGAATATTTTTTTTAAATATTCTAAAAAATATATCTTAGTTTTATTTTTAATTTTTTTTTTCTTTAATACCTATTTTATCTTTAAATATATATATTTTTTTTATATTAGGGAGATCCAATGGATCGTGAACTACACAATAAAGGGTAGTCACCCTCTTACACTCGTTATAAGAGCGAAATCTCACCTATTAAGTTTATCCTTAAATATTAATTCAATTTTTTCTATAAAGTTTATAAGAAATTGTATTTAATAAAGGGTATAAAAGAAAAAATAGCACATTATTTAATACACTTTTAAACTTTACGTAAAAAAATATGTTCCAAATAAAATGAGACAGAGAGAATATTTTTTAAGATTTTATATGTTGAATTTTTTTATTTTTTATTTTTTCAGAATTTTTTTTTGTCATGTTATATACAAATCACTTATAAATATCAACTTAATACGGGTAGGAAATAAACACTAATAAATTAATTTTTTTATCATCAATGCCAAGAGACTCGAATTTAAAATTTTTTAATTTGAGGGCCTCAATCTTAGACATCCAAAGTAGATATCATTGACTTGAGAAAGAATCTTTAAGATTTGAAATCTTCAAACTACTATTTAATTCAATAAAGGACTATTCTCTCCACAATAACATTTGTATAATCAACTAAAACCACTTTTATATGTCCCCGAAAATAAAAATATTTCTTTTATCAAGGTTCAATTCTTAAACAAATATACTCAAAAGTAATTTTTGAATGCAAAAATTAAGTATGGGGAATATAGCATGAATAGACATAAGAACTAATCGGGTGATACCCTTAATTGAAATAAATAAATAAATAATATAGGACATTACAAAAATTTATATGGTTTTATACAAAACACAAGAATTATTATGTCTTTCAAAGTGATTTTTTCCCCTTCTTATTTTTTTTTTTACCACCAATTAACTCTTCACTTCATATATTCTGACATCCAGTTAAAAACAAAAGAAAAATCTATGCTACCCGCAAAATGATATCCAAAATGGTCCTTTTTTTTTTTTTTGCTTGATGTGTCCTGATGAGTACTTGGGAGAGGTGACCTGGCAGAATTGGTAATAAAATAAGCTTAATGCCACCTAACAGCATCACTGGATAGTTACTCACAGCTTGTTTGGATGGGATACAGGAAGAGAATGAAGGGTAATTAATGAAACGGTACAAAGTTACCATCGTTTGAGAAGAAAGGAAAGAAAAAAAAATAGAGGGATAATAAAGAATAAGTCTTATCTTTTTTTATTCTTCAAATGCCTATTTTTCTTGAAAAATTTTTATCTACACTGAATATATATACCACAACAAATAAAAAAGTGACATGTATATATGAGTGTTTTACACTTTGGCATTGGATGATTGATACGTACTTAATTATTTAAACTAATGAATATGTGTCAATCATCTATCGGTTTGGTGTATAGGTGGAGACATACACCCAATGTAGGTAAGAATTTTCCATTTTTCTTATATCCCAATTTAAGGTATTGAGGAGGGTAAGATAAAATATGACCAATTTGTCCCTGTTTTGTATTTCACTGTTTCACTATATAAAAACTCTTCCTTAATATTATTATTATTATTATTATAAATTTTATTTTTACAAGATAAAATATGATTCATAATTTTATTTTTGTCACAAAAAATATGATAAGTCGCATGATAAAATTATTATGTTTAGCTTATGAATTGCAATATGTGTGGATAGGTGGTGAAATATATTGTAAAATATATTACATTTTTTATTTATGATAATAAAACTTTATATTGTAAAATATATTATATTTTTTTTATATTTTGAAAAATAAAAAATAATGTTATATTATAAAAATTTTAGTCATTCCAAAACAAAATTCTTATTCACCCATATAATAAGTTCAAATTAAAATGCTATAATTTTTTTCAAATATATATATATATATATATATTTTATATTATTTGTGATTTATAAGAGTATTTTTATACTTTTATCACTTACCCTTCCATTAATTATCCTTCCTACTTCACTCTTTTTCCAAATTAAAAGAAGATTAACATTTACATTTACACTTCTCATTCATTTCCTTTTTGTACCCTTCCTTACCATTCCATTAAGTACCCTCCTATACCCCATCCAAACAGAGCCTCAGTATCAGAAGAAACTGAGTTTGTTCCCCCAATATGAGCTTGTAAAGACCTGACTATGAATTACTAGTATATCTAGCTTTGTTTTGTAGTCTGTATTGGCGGTCGCGCATGGGTTCTTGATTTGTGTTGCATTTCTATCATAGATTTATTAATAATTATTGACCCTTGTTTTGTACTCATTGCCTCATCATTTCGAATTTTCTTTGATTTCCGAACATAAAAGGCTAAGCATCCAAGCATGGGCTTAATAAAGTACCAATCTCTTAGCTATTGAAAGATTTTGAAAATGGAAATCAACTACACATTTCTCATTCTTGGGAACTAATCCACTAAATAATAACTCACTATAGTGCTAAATCAGACAAATTATCTTAATTAAATACAAACCCTTTACCCGTCATTGGATGTCATATCACATACTCCAATAGTTTATGTTAGAAAATGTAAAAAACTAAAAATATCCTTTTTTTTTTACCACCTTTTTTTTTTCTTGGGTATGTTAGGTTTCACAACTTTTAAGTTTCATTTTGATTCAATTTTTCTAGAAAGTAAAAAAAAAAAAAAAAACCATTTTATGATCTGACGTCAAAATTATAACTCTAGTCAATTAAGTCCAATTTAGCAGTGGCATTTCCATTGCCATGCACAAACACCATTTAAAATGGAGTTTGTGTATGTAGTGTTTTTGCTAAAAAAAAACCCTGAGATTAGTCATATTTTGTTACCTTGTTCTCAATGGAAACAAATAGATGGTCCTAGAGGAACTTTTCAATGTATGTTGGCAGTAGCTTTTTTGCGGTGCTTTTGGTTTTAGAGTCATTGAAAAGATGAAAAGAGAGAATTGTACCACTTAAAAGAGGAAACACAGGCACGATCCATAATGTAGAAGCAGTAGATAGAGACAGAGATTGAAATGATTGAAAATGAAAGCAACGTAGCATGAGAAAACTGAAAAGAAAAAAAAAAAAGTATTTAAGACAGACAATTGCTACAAGCATGGAATGAAGCCTTACAAAGCAAGGATAGAAGCTTTGTATCTACAGAGACAAATGGTCTAGTGGGGCTCACTAATCTGGGTCATCAGCTTATGTGCATGTATGAACAAGCTTGTTAGGCAGTAGACGCATTTCTAGCATGATTTAACATCATGTTAGTTCAACCATATACACGAGCATGCTGAATCAGAATCCTTTGAAAAATTCTTTGTTTGGCAAGCGTCAACAAGTCCCCACTCCTAATATATTCAATAATCATTGTTTCTTACAGACTTGCAAAATTGGAGGAGAAAGGATAGGATGGTCCCAATAGTTAGCCTGGTTCAGCCATTTGACCCCAACCTAACAGACATGAGCAAGCAACTGCAACATGGGTGGGTTCCAGCTGATGACCCAGATTAGTGAGCCCCACTAGACCATTAGTTCATTTTATTATTAACCATTGCCATTTTTGCAAATGAAACTAGAGTCATATTGACGTACCAAATTTAGGTTTTCAAACCCAATGAAAATAATAAAATGAGCAAAGACATATCCAAAGAAATTTCTCATTTTCTTAAGATAAACAAAATTGTACCTAAATTCACAAAAGAAAGCTAGAGAGAAAGACCTGGGAAAATCATTGTAAAGAACATGATCCTGGCTAAAAAAAGGCTAATTTCAAATGCAAACATTTGACTCAAAAAGGTAGCATTAGGACTGCGCACATTACCACTCTTGACACTTGTTCATGGGCCAGGCCACACGTTTCAATTTATGAAGAAAATTGTAGGTTGGAAGAGCCAAGCTTCTTTACAAACTCAGGCCTGGCCTATGAACAGGTCTACAGTCTTGAGGATGTAATTAATGGCTCAGTCCAATATTGCCATAAGTTATATCATTACTCAACCTAAGCTTAGATCAATTTCAGTTGGCTAGGGTTATTTAATTGCTATGTTCAATTTGAAAAGGAATTCCCATTTTGCAATACCAACTATATCAAAACAATCAGTTATAAATTATTATAGCTGAAATGACTCGAAAGAATACTAGCTATTAGAGAATAAGCAAGAGAAAAAATCTAATGGAGGTACTAGTCACACAGGATATTTCTAATTACATGAAGCTCATAAAGGTCATCATAATTTCAATTCTTATTAGTTTATCACATTTTTAATTTGTTAACACAGTAGAATTATGAATAGATTTTTGTGCATTATATCAATCTAAAAATTGGTTGAAAAAATAAAGGAGATAGACAGATCCAGTTCAAGGTTGTCAAGAGTAGGTGGGTATCTGCAAATCCAAAGAGTGCAAGTGTGAGGAGGATAAACTTGAGAACTTCTTTGGGAAGGCACACGTCCTTGTTTAACAATAGCGAAATTTCAATTTACATTATAGACACTTTTTACATATGCAACAAATCATGATGGCATCTATCTGTGTGTTTTATCACCAATCTCTATTGCAAAACTACTCCAAATGTTGTAAAAAATAGGAAAAAACATGGCACAGCAAAATAGTCATTAAATTGAGGGAGAGCTCAAACTTGTAGTCGATAGATGCTTCTAAGGTTTATTCGTTTCTTCCAATTTTGTGCCCTTTAAACCCTTTCATCCATTCCTTCCCTATAAAAACAAAAAAGATTGACTGGTCAAATCTTGTATAATTATATCTGAAATCTGTAACCAAGACTACTGCCTAAAACTCACTTGCACAAAGAATTGACCTGCCAGATAACAGCTATCAAAAATTGAACAAAAGATAGAAATTTTATTCCATTCTTTTCGTTTTCCTGGTCTCCTGCATTACAGCAAATTGTACAACTTGCTTACATGACCATAATTGTCACAGATATGTTGCTATTCTTCCTTTTCCCTTCAACTAGTTGCTCCCACATTATTTGTTAAAATAAATTTATTGGTAAGTTGGAACAGTCAACCTGATGCACCACAGATTGGTGAAAATATGTCAAAATGAAGAAATCATGGGAAAAAGAAAAACTTCAAAAACATAGAGAAAGATCAGCACATTCTAATATCAAGGACATAAGCAGGAGAATATATAACTATCCTTGAGTAGGGGTGTAATCGAGCCGAACCGAGCCGAGTTTTAACTTGTTCAAGCTTGGCTCGATATTTTTTTTTCCGAACTCGAGCTTTGAATCGAGCTTGAAAATCATGTTCAAACTCGGCTCGTTCAAGCTCGAGTCGAGCTCGAGCTCAACTCGAGTTCGGCTCGTTAAAAAATTACAATCGAGCTTCTCGAGCTCGGCTCGTTAATAAATTACAATCGAGCTAAATTCGAACTCGAGTTCGATTCGTTTTGAAACTCGTTTATAATTTATCAAAATACTCAACTTTCTAAATATTTATATTTAATAAAATAACTATAACAAAAATATTTCAAACTAACATAAAAGCAAAATCATTCAATTAGTGAAAAAAGAAATCTAATCATAAAATTGAGTATCACATGTATTACAAAGATATTAATTAATAAAAAAATATTTTTAAATATTAGAATATTAGATTATATAATAAGAAAATATTAAATTATCTTAATTAGGAGAATATATATTTTAGTCAAATTGAATTACCAAAAATTTTATAAAAGTATTAAAATATATTTTTTGAAGTGCCAATATTATTAAGTTAATAATAATAATAATAATAATAATAATAATCAAACTGTTCACAAGCCTATTAATCGAGTTTTTTGCGAGCCTGTTCACGAGCTTATAATCGAGCTGTTCACGAGCCTAATCGAGCTGAGCTTAACCTTGTTCAAGCTCGGCTCGTTTATTCATCGAGCCTTAAAGTAAGGCTCAAGCTTGACTCGTTTATAAAACGAACCGAATGCGAACGAGCTTTTATCGAGCCGAACACCGAGCCGTTCGCGAACGGCTTGGCTCATTTACACCCCTATCCTTGAGGGGCCATGCATCAAAGCGTACAATTCAGCATACCTGTAAACTGAAAATGTAACTTGTTTAGAAGCATTGCCATCAAGGGTTTTTCTTTTGGAGACATTCTGACTGTCAACATGCATGATGTGATGTTATATCTTTGCATCCTCTGGTTTTCAGCAACTTGGTTCAGTTGTTTACCGCAAGGTATTGTTCTCCAAGTTCACATCCAAGGTAAACAGTTATTGATAGGTAAATAGCATCAAAAATTTATAACCGCTTAATTGAATTTTAGATATAAGACTCATTTGGGCCAGGGAATACACTAAATCCTGTATCGTAAGTTGAAATCTCAACCCAGCTCTTTCCAGCTTCTTTTATGCCCAATTTTTTAGCACCTTCCCTCACTTTGCTCAGATTATCCCACATTCCCAATGTTCCATAAGCATTTGAAAGCATAACACATACTGAAGGATCATCTGGGGAGGTAGCAAGAAGTTTTTTTTCAATGGTACTAACCAGTTCTCTATTCCCATGAATTCCACATGCCCCCAGCAAGGAGCTCCATATGGTTTTATCAGGATTAAATGGCATCTCAGAAATCAATTTCTCTGCCTCCTTGAAACTTCCAGCTTGACCAAGAAGATCAATCATGCAGTAATAATGTTCCATATGAGGTTCAAGTCCATGATCAAATTTCATGGACTTAAATATATTCCATGCCTCTTCAATGAAACCAGCATGTCTGCAGGCAGCAAGGACACCTAGAAAAGTGATTTCATTTGGCTTTAACCCTATCTCTACCATCTTTCGGTAAAATTCAACAGCTTCATTTGCTCTTCCATTCTGCCCACACCCCACAATGATCCCTGTCCAACACACAATATCCCTATCAACAATGGAATCAAACAAAGTTATGCCATCCTCAATTTCACCACATTTGGAGTACATGTTCATGAGAGCTGTGACAGTAACACCTTCTGTTTCATATCCATTCTTAATACAGAAAGCATGAACCTGTTTGCCACTTCTAAGAGATGCCAAACTTGAACAAACTTTCAGAACATTAGAAATAACATATTGGTCAACTTCAAGATCCAAATGAACCATATCTCTGAACAATGAGAAAGCTAACATGTTTAATCCCATCTTGGCACAGCCCATGATTAAACCAGACCAAGCTACAATATCTTTCTTTGGAAGCCTGTGAAACAGACTAAAAGCATCCTTAATGTTTCCCAGTCTTGCATAGAGATCAATAAGGAGACTTCCAACAACATAATCCAACTCATACCCGCTGACAACAACCAAACCATGCATTTGAATCCCCAGTCTTAAATTGAGCAAGTTAATGCAGACCTTCAAAGCACTACTAAAAGTGTAAGAATCGATGCAAGCACCAGAAAGATAGATTTTTGAAAGCATATTGAGAGCTGCCCAATTTTGCTCGTTGACCACATACCCAGAAAGCATAGAATTCCAGAGTGCCAAGTTATCAGATACCGAACCATTGGAACCTGAGTAATGATCAAATAGTTTAATTGCTTCATTTAACTGATTGCAATTTGAATACATATCAACCAGGGCTGACATGGTGAAGCAGCTAGATGAGAAACCTGACCTTATAACATAACAGTGAATCTGTTCGCCCATAGCTAAGAAACCAACATAACTGCACGATTTAAGAGCACATGGAAACGTGAAATCATCAAGTTTAAGCCCTTCATGGTGCATCTTACAGACAAACTCCAACGCGCACGAACTTCTATTATCCACAAAACCGGCAATAATGCTATTCCAAGAAACAGCATTTGGCTTTGGCATTCGATTAAACAAATGCACTGCCTCCTCCATTAACCCTTCCTTACAATACCCTGAAATGATCGTATTCCATGTAGTAGAATTTGCCGCCAGAAAAATCCCATCAAAAACTTTCCTTGCTTCATCCAAACTGCCGCATTTAACATACATATCCAAAAGGGTATTCATTAAGACAATGTCATTACTTAAATTCTCTATAGAAATTCTCTTGTGAATCACTTTACCCAGTCCAATATCACCCACAAGACCACACGCTTTCATAACCACAGAATACATGAATCCATTGGGCATCTCGGCTTTAGTATCTAACATCTGGATGTATAGTTTTATAGCTTCATGAGGTTTTCCACTGCTGGTATACGCAGAGACCATCGTGGTCCAAGTAATAATATTTTTATGAGGCATTTCATCGAACGCGTTATGTGCATCTTCTATAGAGGAGCAATCCACATACATTGATATCAAATTGCTTGCTATATATACATTATGAGAATACCCAGTTTTTATCAGACGAGAGTGAAATGACTTGCCATGTTTGAGCGCTTGAACTCGCCCACAATGGCGTATAGCCGTCACGATATGCTTCAAGTCCATTTCCAATTAGCTCTAAAAGGGAACCGATAAAAGAAATTCAATCATTAGAAATTCCCACAAACTTTAAATTTTAATCGCAATGAATTCAATCCAAATCGATCGATCGCTGGCTTCTCCATTGAATTTTAATCATAAATCAGTTACATATGAATGATAAATCGTATATATATCCTTTTGCACAGAAAATTTGTCGTTTATATCTCATTTTAACGACAAATTTTAAACTCCGTTAATTTTAATGGACTTACGACGCCTAAAACACGACCAGTCGTGTGGTTTTGGTCGTTTACACATGAAGGCAATACGTCGTGATTTCTCTTATCGCTCCAGAACAGGGATTCTCCTCCTAAACGGCAGGCTCATATCACAAAACCAACCAACCTGTCGTTTAGTTTTATATGTTGTTCTCGCGTACAAATGAAAATGAAATTGTACAAATGGAGAAAACCTTCAAGCATTTTTCTTTTCTTTACACTTTTTTTAATTATTTTCAGATAATTATGTTATACTAGGATTTGAATTTAACTAACTATTAACATTCCAACAAAGATCATTGGTTTCCTTAGATATGTATATTTGATATATCATAATAGAATGTAATCTAATCATATGCATTTTTAATATATGTATTAAAATACATTACATTTACCCGTCTCCTAAGGATGAATGGATAATGAAAGCTCCAAACTGGAATAATAATAATAATCTATTAAACATTAACCACGATAATGCAAAAATTCTTCACCCACAAGGCACTACAGCCAAACAAATAATCTTATTCCAGAAACATTGATACTGTAGAAAGGATTTTTTTTTTCTTTTCACAATAATAAAAACACGAGTAAAATTTGATAATGCTTATGCCTTAGTATAATTACATTAAACATGTCAAGGGAAAAAATTTAAACACCTGTACCTAGTCTATAGTCTATATAGTCTATAGAGGAGGGTAGAAAAGGAAGTAATCCTGTAGCCCACTTGATCAGAGCTAGCAAGTCAATCTCCAACTCAATGCCTGAACACTGAAAATCTAATGCAGCTCACACCAAACAACAATTGCCCTTTGCAGCCAATCTAAATTTAAAAACTAGATACAAAGAAAATTAACCAATGCTTTGAAGAGCTTTAACCAACACCATCCATGTGCCAAATTCCTTAGATTATCAAAATCGGAATTCTTGAATCTCTCAACAGTATCTGCAATTCTCATCTGCTTTCGCATGTGAGGTTTTAGCAATGGGACATGGAAAGAACAACCACTGTAGAGATAAACCAAGCTGCACAATGCTATAACTGCATGATTGATGTCTGTACAGGAGAAAAACTAACGTGGCAAGGAAACTTGTCAGTTATCTTGCAGACTCCAGCAGAGAATCAAGCATGTTAGCTGTTTGTGTTAATTTCAGTGAAGAGTTTTGTGATAGGAGACACCCACATTCTGGCAATGGGTATGAATAAATGGAAGTTTTTCTGTTGATTTTTCTTACTCTGGGTACCATCACTCCCTTACGATCACTTTCTGTAAGCATCACTCCCATTTGATCCTTGAAGGTTTTCCAACTGCAGATCAAGAGTAGACATTGTGTCATCAATGACTTGCACAATATTGTTTATATTGGCCCTTTACCAAAATCCTAGAGTTCTACTTTGCACTGACAAAGTCCAAGATACAAATGCCTCAAATTTCTAAACTCCAGCTTTTAACTTGCCCTCAAGCCTATCTTACAAAACTCTAGTTTACCAGAAGTGCCCTAGTTAATCAAATCTGCATACTTTTATTTGAAAAAAAAAAAGAATAAGAAAAGAAACACTCTCCAATAGAGTTCTCAAATGAGATGTTCACCTGCAAGCCATGTAAATACAGAATTTCCACTAGCCTAATCCATACTACATCAAGTTTTAGGAAACCTAGCAAAGGTTATAAGCGACGCCTCATGCCTCCAAGCCATCTTTATATATGCTATTTGCCTATTTCCTATTGAATTATTGTCTGGCTCTGGCAGAAGTCAGAACATCACTAACTGGTGAAGATATCCAAGTCCAAAATTTTTTCACATTATCTGACATGTATATATTCCTACAAATAACAATAAATTAACAAAGAAGAATAATGCATTATACAGTAAGATACCTAATTTCCATATCCTGCAGGAGAACAACAAGCTTGCGTTTATCAGGCCTAATGGTCTTTGCATGCCCATCAAAAAGGAATCTCCGTTGACCCATCAGAAAATGTGGGAAGTTTCCTCCCTGGGTCGTAACAAAAACTTCACTAAACAAGCACACAGTGTAATCCAAAGCAGCCAACCTTGAAGAATAGCCCTACCAACAGCGAGAAAAGAATTTGAGCAAATTTATAAAAACTGAATTGAGTCTGGAAATTAGAATCATTTGTTTGATCTGTTCATTCAGTTGAGTAATTCTGAAGGAGAAAACAAAACTGAAATAAACCAGCCAGTCTATGCATATTCACCAATTAACTTGATTCAATCAATCTCCGAAGATTGCAAAAATCCAATATGAATCTACTTGTTTCACAAGAATAAATTCAAAAAATAACATTTGGACTATTTTCTAATGGTCAAATCACTGGTCTAACATGCATTTCAGTTTTGATGCCATAATCAATTTTTGTGGTACCAAGTTGAGTGACTGGCTCTTGCTTACCTGATTACTGGCATTCTGATGAGTTTAAGAAGCCTATTTATGGGCAAGAAGAGAATGCAAGTTGATGGCTCTACAGGGGGAAAAGGCCTTATCTGGACTAGCCATCAAGTGGCTTATGCTCCAGACATATAGTTTTCAACCATGGCATCTGATCGTGAACACTAGTCAACTTGCAGAAAGGGAAAACACTAGAAGACGTGACTGTCTCAACATTACATCACAAGATTACCACTAGTAACTAACCTCAAAAGGAGCAAGTTCATCTGGGGTTGCAAGAGATTCCTTGGTGTAAAGAAGGGGAAACATCTGCAACAAAGGAGCTAAATGTTTTTCCGCCTTGTAAATTTTCCCCGAGGCTAAATAAATTGATGTGTTGTTATCAAATCCCATACCACGTAGCATCATCCCAACCTATGCTGACAGTAAAAACATCATGCAACGAAAGAGTTATTTTTTGCCAAATTAGATGGCCATGCATGAAAATCAACAAAGGGGAATTGAGAGAGAAAAAACATAAAATGTACTAGATTGCACACAGAATATTTATCCATATGTAGCGTGTATGGCATCAAAATTATTACTGTCTTAATTTGTACATTTAATATGGTGTTTAAAATCTTGTTTCAGTTTGCACATGGCAATAAGCATGATGCATCAGAAAAATAAAAAAAGAACGCAAATGAGGTTGGGTTGAGTTGGCCACTGAACCCCAAGTCATTATATTCTTTCCCACGGCCTCAAAATAATGTGACTATTTGGTGCTCCTATCATGCCTTGCAGCACCTTGAAATAAATCACTAATGTCTAATGATGCTACTGAGAAAAGTAAAAAAGAACAGAAATTTCTGTTGAAGCTGTAAGCAAAGCACAATAGCAAAGCTGTTACAAAACGCTACATACGAGATACCTCCAAAGGGGTTAAAGGACATTTTCCATCAATACGATTGAGACCAGGTAAAATGACACGGTCTTTTCTTTTAAATTTCCGCTTCCACTCTGTTTCTCTAATTGAATCCATGTTGAGCTTTTCAGCATCTCCTCCATCATACACACAGCATGAGAAGGCCACCATATCCTGAAGGTTGCGAGAGAGATATCTTAAGTTGATACTAAACACTTAAAACATTGAACACAAACAATAGAAACTTATTTAAAAGCTAACACGTTATATAATTAGTACCTCCTCAAAACGGAGGTGGATGGAGACATATTTTCCACCAGTCCTTGAGCTCTTTTCAATCATTCGATTTACTAGTTTATGTGCAAGTGCTGATATAGGAGAAGAGAACCTCAGTGCTTTATAATTTGCAGTGCACCTCAACAATTGAATATGAGATGGGACACTCATTGCCAATCTATTGGCAAATGGGGCAATGCGGATAACCCTGCTTTCAGAGAACACAAATTAGAAACAACCTATAAATTTATTTGTACAGATTTTAGGTTAGATAATATAGCTATTAGAAACTAATTAAGATATCAGGAAACCAAATAGCAAGTTGCAGATTGACAATCCTAAAGTATTTGCGTGCTTTCTAGACTCAGTTTGCTTACACAATTGATCTTTTATCACAAGGATTTTATTTCACGTGGCAAATGGAAATTTAAAAAAAAAAAAGCTCCTGCACATACCCTTGCTCTTTAAGGAGAGGATAAACTTCTCCCAGGTAATACTTAGCAGGTGCCCAAGCTTGGACACGGATGGTTGTAATATTAGAAATGTTGTAGTCATGTCTTTCCATCAATTCATCAGGTAGCTCTTTAACCACTTTCACATAACCCTCAAGGGTGGCTATGAAATGATCTGTATCATATATGTCTCTGAACTCACTGCAAAACAGATGAATTACAATACTAGCTGATTTAATGTGAATAGGACCCATTTTCCAGAGAAAAATCATCACAATTAAGATTAAGCCCGGGTCAAACTCAAAATTTCTTTAAGATTTCACTTCAGAAACTGCATTGCTAGCAAGGTTAGGTTACAGATACACACGGTATCTAGTTTGTTGGCTACCAAATGTGGACCAAAGATTTATTGTTCCAACAAAATTGATTTGCTGGACCGCCTATATATTACATACACATGCTAATATATTCAATAATGCTGGTGCCAGACATATAGGGTGGGAAGCGAAGTTAGAAATATAAAAATGTGTTGTGTACATGTATAACATTATTGATCTTAAAGCTATGATTTATTATAAATTATTGAAAACAACATCAAACCACTCATTCATTAATTAAGTCTCCTATTGATTTATTATAAATTATTGAAAACAACATGAAGCCACTTATTCATTAATTAAGTCTACTATTCACTACAAAAAAAATTAGAAAAATAAAAACTCTAATTGATAAAAAAAATTTAATTATATAAAAATGTTTAAAGAATATCAATTTCGTATTTTCTACTTTTGAATTATGTCAATTTTTTTTGGACAATCTTAAAATATGATTCATCAAAAAACTGACTTATTTACCATATCAACAAATGCAATTAAAATTGTTTTTAGTTAATTAAGTGTTGAAAATTCATTGAATGCATTTCAAGCTGAAAGATCTATAATTAATTAGAAATCATATAAGATTTATTTGTTAAATGAGGATATTTTTTTCCTTGGTGCAAATACTAAATGAGATAAAATTCATATGTGAATGAAACTCATTTGGAAGGGCCATAATGTGCTTTAGCACATACGTGAGTTTGGAGCTGTTGGGACTTGGGAGGCCATGGCATCCTCTACTCGCAACATGGCCCCACCACTAAATGTATTTGGACAATGCTATTGACACTAAATGAGTAGAATCAATATTGTAGCACCCATCATTCTAGTAAGCATATATATTGAATGAGTAATGGCATTCAGGATGAATGATTGTTATGGCAAGTCCCTGTCTTTATCTCAAATACAATGAAATTAAGATGACGATATGAAAATTCTGATTATGTCTGCAATAACAGGAGGACATATGCTTGGCAAGTAATTTTGAGTTTGTTGCTCTTATAGACACAATGTTGTGAAAAAAGCAGAAGCACCATGCCTAGCAAAGTCATGGAATCCACAACTAGGTGGTCTCAATCCCAGTAAAAGTTCAATGATGTCTTATGATGTCTTAAAGTAAGTGCTTATGGGCGTGTTTATGTGCATGTGAGTGCTTCCTGATCAAACATATCTTAACTCTTAAGATAGGAAGAGTCTTAAAATTTGAGTCGCCAGGTTTGTGATAAAAACAAATTGCCCAAACAAGACAATGCAAACCTAAGTAACTTGGTCTCACCTTGGATCCCTCCAAACACGGTTGAATTCAAAGTGAGGGATGACTAGTATTGCATTCAAAAGTCCAGCTAAAGCAACAGCATTGCAAATCTACAGAAAAACATAAAACATCAGGAACGAGAAAGGAGCAGATATTGAACAAACATGTGGATATCATAGCATCTCGCTATGCAATGACGGAGCCAGGGGAGGGATGGGAGGGGAGGGGCCATGGTCCCCCTGGCTCCATAATTTCCTATAGATTAGCATTGAAAATTTTATATGGCTGCCTTAAATTTTTTTGCATGGCCCCCTCTCCCATGTCTTTCTCATCATGTAAAAACAATACTCTTTTGTCACTCAAAATGATAATTATAAATGATCATTTTTTTTGTGATCCAGATAGTAAAGGATCTTTTTGATTGTATATAAAGAAAATATATTAATGAAGTACTGCAAAATCTAAATATGATTTATATATCGGTTAGGTTGCATCTATATTTAATATGTTCCATAATTAATTAATTAATTACTATTATACACTTACTCTTTATAATTTTTTGTTTTTTCTTATAAAATTTTCTTTGGCCCCCGTTATAAAAAAAAAAAAAAAAATTGGCTCCATCATTGACACTATGCAAGCTTTGCATGAATTAATGCTCTAATTGACAAAGCAAATAGGACCTTGCAGTAAATTAATAGCAAAGCAATAACATACCGCAGAACGCTGTTGGTTAAGACCACCATTTGCCTCAACAATCAAGTAACCATTAGGGCCAGCTGGCTCTGCAATTCAATGGGCAAACATGAGCTATAATTTACTTAATCTAGCTAGTTTTCCTCAAGCATGGAGAAACAAGCAAATGTTATTCTGGTCATGTATCACAACTAACAAAGTGCGTAAGCATTTGCAGGATGAGGAAGGTGAATTATAATGCCCCACGCTTTCGATATGTAAAAGAGACCGAAAGGAATATGCTTTTTTTTTTTTTTTTTCCTATTTATTTTGACCAATCTTTGGGTTTAGAACCTTGTTGCTTGCAATGCCTAAAGGATATGCATTAGCAAGTAGATGTACTTCCCACATTCCCATTTCTCAGGTTAAAAGTTTTCCCATAAGACAAATTCAAGCATTGTGCCTGTACACTAGAAAAGCTATCTCAGCAAGAAATTTAGCTACCTTCATTATTTGCAGCAAAATGGTGCCTAGCAGTTGAATTCGGACAAGGTCTCTGCACTTTCATCCTCCTTTTGAATTTCCATATAGAGGATAACTGTAACCAGAAATGGCACGTTTGCCCAATATAATTTAATAAGGAAAATGGCTCCAGAACAAAAAAAAAAAAACATTATTGAATTCATCCCAAGCAAGCCCTCCCCTTAACAGAAATTACGTAGTAATTCACTTTACCCTTTCATAGACCCCTTTAAAAAATAAAGTAATCCAACTATTCATGATCAAAATTAACAAGACTATTTAGCTTAACTTCAAGAACCCAAGTGCAACAACAATAACAAGCACCTCCACGCATTATTAAAAAATTAAAAACAAAAACTGATAAAAGAAAATAAATAAATAATATAAAAGTTCTAACAAAAATCACTTGATCCTAAAAGTCATTTCATTGAGTTCCATTAGGAAAAATCGCGATTTTCAATTTTCTGAACTTCATTTCTTTTTCTTTTTCCTTCGGTCCCATGTAATAATAATTCAACGGCCATGAACTATTTTTTTTCTTCTTAGGCCTTTTCTTTTTACACTTTTTCTCAACAACCAAACAGGAAAAAAAATTAAGACAAAAAAAAAACCAACAGTAAAAATTAGCAAAAATTAAGAAGTGAGAAAAAGAAAAAACCTCAATTGCAGTAGAATTATCAGTAGAAATATCAGGCCAGAGCTTCGCAAACAACTCATGGCTACGATACACCGCACCTGGAAGACTAGGCTGAAGCAAAAAGGCAGAGAAAGGCCCCACACACATAATCAAACCAGAAATATACAACAGAGGCAAGACCAGCAAGTACCGGAAGTTCCATCGGAGAAAGATCCCGGCAGTAAGATTTTCCCGGCGAAAGTGAGACTGAACTTTAGAACGTAGACGGCGACGGTATTGAGGAATGCCAGTAGTAAGGTAGTTACGGCGGGGCGACGGTGGTGGACTGGGAGAATTACTGTCGGCACTGCCGTCACTGGCGCAGCCATTATTGGAGGTAACACTGTGGGCCGCCTTAGCTTTCATTACAGTGGCAGTGTTTATGGCCATGCAAATATAGGGAAAACAATAACAGTAAGAGAGAGAGAGAGAAAGAGAGAGAAAATAGTGTTTGTTTGTTTGCTTGTGAGCAGAAAAAAGTGAAAAAAGATGGGTTTTGATTTTGTGTTGGATGGCGTTGCAGTTGTTGCTTTTCTAGTTCCGTTTTCAGAGGATTTTTTCTTCTTGAGGCTTGGCTGGCTCGAAGCCAATAATAATACAAGATGTGGATTATTATTAATATTATTACTTAATTATTATTATTATTTTTTTTTTTTTTTTGCCAAACTAATTAATTATTGTTTATTAGCGGCTTTAAGGTAAGTGATGAATATTTTCCCGCGCTAAAATTGGATTTTGATTATGGATATGGATTTGATTAACAGAACGTGATTACGAGAAAGACTAATAAGACAACTTTTTATTTTGTTGAGGGAATAATAAGACAACTTTTAATTATCTATTTACCTATATAACCACACGGTAACAATATTTTGTTTAATGTTATTGGTATATATTGATGATACTACCCTTATTTAGTAGCTAATCCATTTTTGGGTATGTTGTTTGAATTAGTTAAAATTAAATTTTTTTTTTTTTTTTACAGTTTTGGTTTGCTTTTGAATAATTAATTGTTAAAATTTAACAAATTGATTGAGTACTGGCATTTATCAAAATTTTCTATCAAATTATTGGAAATAATAATCTAAAATTTTATTGAAAATAATAATTAGAAATTCAGGGTATTATAATAAAAACGAGTTTTTTCGTTAACAAATCATGAAAATTGAGTTGAGAATTCTGATTGTTAATTAGTTATACTTTATGAAGGATTGAGTGAATAAAACATTATTCATAAGGCTAATCATTGATAATAATTTTAGCAAGTTTAGAATATATATATATATATATATATATATAATTTTAAGAACTAATATTATAAGAAATATATATATATATATAATATATTTAAAAAAAAATTAAACTTAATAATCTCATCTTATACCTTTATCGTAAGACGATAATAATATTTTTAATAAATTAAATTTTATTATTTTTAAACAAATTTCAATTTGTCATAACATAAGTATTTCTACCTACTAATCAAACTAAACCTTCTACAAATTGTAAATTCGAGTATTTAGAATTTAGATTGAAAGTTTTGTACATGCATGATCTATCAAAAATTCGTCTTAATTTAAATGAAGAATCGCAATAATATAAAAGAAGAGAAAATTACAATTAAAGTAAATATTGCATTATATTCACCAAGTCTAATAAAAAAAATTACTATATGTGAATATAAAGAATACTAACTTTTTTAACATTTAATAAAATAATAAATATATTTATAATAAAATTTTAAAATATTAATTAATGATTAATTTGCTGTATATAAAAATAACTGCATAGTGAGCTAAGAATTTTCCATCTGTTGTAACTTAAATCTTAATTAATGGCATGTGACGTGGCCAACGAACATGAAGGTGTGGCAACAACTCCCTTCTTCTTCTTCTTCTTCTTCTTATTATTATTATTATTTGTTTGTTTTTTTACTCTTCAAAAAGCCCACATGCTCTAATTAATTAACATTAACAGCAAAAAGTAAGTTACTTATTTATTCTTAAAGCCAACAAGTATTTTTTTTTTAAATAAATTTAAATTTCATCAATCATTAGTGACTGAATATAAAATTTAATATAAAAATATTTGATATAAAATTAATTACTCTAACAATAGCAAACTGATTTGCATATCACAAATGTTCAATAAAATATTTAACTGTTATATAGTTTGTTTTGAAAAACTGCGACTATAATTGTAGAACAATGTGACAAACCACTATTCTCTTTGCAAGCATTTGAAAATGCAACAGTGCACAAACATACCACCAAATTCATAACAAAAAAAAAATTTCCAATAAAAAAAAATAACAAAACTTTCAACAATGAATGACATAATAATATAAAAAGACAAAATACAATATAATACAAAATAATAAAATGAAAAGTATAACTCTAACAGCAGTAAGCACAAATTAATCTACCGATAAGTATATGGTAAAAACGAAAATAAGGAGACGATGACATAAACAAGGAGGTAGATAATGGGATCGAGCAGAAGAAGCGTCGAGCAACTGTAGAAGATAACATATAAGTAGAGGACGAATGAGTTGAGTTGATAGTAAATGTGGTAACAACAATAATAGTGATATTATTCATATCAAATTTAACATAATATATTGAAATCACCGTTGATCAAAAGAGAATATTGATGATAATTCAATAAATAAAACTTAAGGGGGAATTAGAGAGAAAATAAATAAAATTCATTATTGAAAATCCAAAATCTTTTTTTTTTTTTTTTTTTTGCCAAATAAAATCCAAAATCCTTAAAGCCAACAAGTTAAAGGAAAAAAAAAAGAAAAGAAAAGAAAAGAAGGTATTACTAACAATAAAATTTATTAATAATAAATGGAACATAAATAAAACTGTTAAATATATTAGAAACTTGCATGTCTTGTAACTTATTTGTAGACCACACTAGTCAAAATATGATGGCTAAGGGTTAATTAAAAAGTATAATACTTAATTTAAAAAAAAAAAAAGTATAATACTTGGAAATATATATATATATTTCAGGTCCATATTTTCCAAAACTAGATACTTATGCTTTGATTTTTTAAAATTTATTAATATAATCCATTTTATAAACTAACAATTCATGTTTTATTTAAATGTAAATGCATGTTTTAACTATAATTATATATTTTAATTAATTGTAATTTAGTTACCACAAGATTAAATGTGAATTTTAATATAATTATTTATGTAACATAGCATTATGTGTTTATTTTTTCAAATTATATTAAATTAAAATTTTAATTTGATAAAAAAATTTGATTCAACATATTCCACAAGAAGATAATAAATAATTGATCATATAGTCAATTTAGCTCTCAAATAATCAATGAATATTTATAATTACTATCTACCAATCTCACTCAATAATAAGGGACTTTATTTATTGATTGATTAAAAAAAAATAAGTTTGAATTCAACATATTTACGAGAAAATAATAAAGAAGCTAATCATACTCTACTAATAATAATAATAATAATAATAATAATAATAATAATAGGAGGTAATCATATCAAAAAGCCTTCGTACACTCATAGTTGGTATTTACCAATCTCACATCATATTTATCGATCGATTCAATTTACCATTTTATTTATAAACTAAACCAATAAAAATAAGACACATTAATTAATGATATAATGTAAAATTATTAATATAACATCATTAATTAATATTTCTTCTTTTTATTAAGTTAATTTATGAATAAACTGGTAAACTGAATCTATCTAAAAAAAAATTTCATATTTAAAGGTTTTATTTGCTGATAAAGCTAAAATACATCTAGGATTTAAATTTTTATTTAAAAATAGTTTATTCACATTAAAATTAAACAAAATGATTATGAAAAATATAGTAATTTTTATAATTTGGTTTTAAGATTTTTTTTTAAAAATGTTTGACTTCAAAACTTAAATATTAATTAATAAAATAAAAAATAAATTCACCTGTTAATATTTTTTAAAAAATTTCAACTACTATATAAGAGCATTTTAAACAATCATCTCTATTTTACTCCCTATTATATTATAAACAATTCAACTCCTTATTTTAATTTATCTCAAAAAATATGTATACTCCAATAACACTCACTATTTCACTCCATATTTTATTTTTTTATTAATAAATTCATATTTTAATTTTTTTATACATAAATTTATAATTTTATTTTTTTTACTCTACATCAATTTTTTGCGGTTAAAAAAAATCTTTTTGAAAATATTAAAACAAAATATTATTATTATTATTATTATTGCAATATCATTTCTTTTACTCTATATAAAATTTTTACTACTAAAAAAAATAACATGATATAAAATATTATAACAAGCTATTATTATTATTATACTATAATTTTATTTCTTTTATTTTATATAAAATTTTTATTATTAAAAAAAGAATAATCTAATTTATTAAAATAATATTTTATATAAAATTTTTATTATTAAAAAAAGAATTATCTAATTTATTAAAATAATATTTTAATAATAATATAGTAATTTAATAATAATAAATTTTTGATAAATAATAATAATAATAATTAAAAAAAATTAAAATATTAGATAGAGAGCCAATCTATTTTCTTAACTTTGAGGAGAAATAAATTAAGTTTTTAAAAAATAAAATAAATAAATAAATAAATAATTTATTGGAAGAAGAATAGAATGATATGGTATTTTATTTTTAAGTTAAAAAGTCATTTAGAAAACCTGTTGAGATGCCCTAATATGCTACTATTAGACGTACTAAGAAAAGGAATAGTTGGAAGCGTGAAACCTCGAGCCAAGCCGATCATAATCACAGTTTTTCCTCTCTTTTTTTTTTTAGACGAATCATCATCACAGCTTTGACTAATACGTAATAATAAAAATTAAAAATGCTAAACTCGGATTATGCAATAAAATAAGGCCAAATATATAAACAGTACATTATCTTTTGAGTTGGTGTTTAAGTCAGCCCTTAATTTTTTTTTTTCATTAAACTCTTAATTTTTTTAAATGGTACATATAAAACTCTCTTATTTGGGCTGATACTCAAGTGAGCTCTTAATATTTTTTTTTGTCTCATTATATTTTTAATCTTTTTAAAATGATACATATAAAATCCTCTTATCATAATTTGCAACAAATATTAGACCCTTAATTTTTTCAAAATAATACATATAAAATATATATTTTTTTTATTTTTCTTTAGTTTTGAATATTTATTTTTAAATAAAGATAAAATATATTTTATCTTTATTAATATATAAAATATATTTTTTTATAAATTATATTTTAATGTATAATAAATAAAAAGTTATTTTATATTAAATTAAATTTTTAATATTTTATTTATTTTATTAACTTTAAATTTCACAAATATTAAATTTTCTCCAAATAATTTAAAAAATATTTATACAAAAATAAAAATTAATACGTATATGAATAAATATTAATTTTTTATTTTTAACATCACTTGACAAAAATTTTAAATTATGGACAAAAGATTTTATATATACTATTTTAAAAAGGTTAAGGGTCTAATGAAATAAAATAATATATTAAGAGCTCACTTGAACATCAGTCAAAAAAAAATTTTATATGTGTCATTTTAAAAAAATTAAGAGTCTAATGAAATAAAAAAATATTAAAAACTCACTTGAGTATCTCACTTTGATATTTATAACTTTAATCATAAAATAATAATAATAATAATAAAAACAATGGAGCTGTCACTTGGCAGAGGCCAGAGAGGTTAAAGCGGTTATCCGAAACAGTGCGTCGCCTCGGGCTCCGTTAATACCGCACGCGCCACTGCCCATTGTCCAGATCTTTTTTATGAACCGTTAATGGCATAGAAATATTTTGGAATTCACAAGTCACATCCCAACTCTGCCCTTTTACATGTCAAATCCTTAAATGGTCGGTGGGGCATGAAATTTGGTAAAAAATACTCCCACCATTCTATTCTTCTAATTGACGCTTTAAAAATAAAAAATAAAAAAAAAATGTTTGTTGCAAATTAGAGTTCATTTTAGATAATTAATAAAATATTTTTTTTCAATTTTATCCTTACTTTTTATTAATTAGATTTGTAGTAATTTCAAATTATTTCAATAAATTCAAATAGTAATTTAATTATTCTTACTTATTTTTTTCTTTAATTATGCTATTTAATAATTTTTTAATTTATATAAAACTACTTAAAGTGTCAATTGAAATAAAATTGAATGAATATAATTGAAGATATTAATTAAGTTTTGGTATAATCGACTTTCTGACCTTTTAATTTGAGTAAATTTAGGATTTAATGAGGTCACGTAAGCTTAACACCCATTAAATAGGATCTACAAATTGAGATCTGGACTCCATATCATATTTTTAAGTAATAAAAAATAGGGGAAATTATAAAAAAAAAAAAAAATACTATTTAGTTTAACTCTTTTATACTTATGGATTTGTGATTTTTTTTTTTTTAATATTTTAGGGTTCACTACCTTAACACCGTTAGTCAACGCTTACGTGAGCTACTTTTTCTTAATTTTTTCGATAGTCATGTGGCTTAAAAAAGTAGAACCTACAAGTGCCATGTCAGTTTTAACTAAAGGTGTTAGTGACAGAGACCCCCAACTCCTAACGGAATAAACCACAAAACTCTCTTTGTAAAATAAAAAAAACCACAAACTCATAAGTGTAAAATAATCAGATCGTATTATTTTTTTTTGTACTTTTTCCTAAAAAATATTAAAATTAAAACTTCAAAAAAAAAGGATGAATCCAGTCAAACGAAAAAAAAAATCAGTAAAAAAAAGTAAAGTTAAAAAAAAAAAAAAAAAAAAAAAAAAAAAAAAAAAAAGATGAACTCAAATATAATGTTACAATCTTAGTTGGTAGGTATGAGATTTTGTGAATCCCACATTGAAAATATAAGATTTTAATGTGGTGTTTATATGAATTTGGGCTATTGCATCTTAATAGTTAACTTTTAAGTTGTAGTTTTTCTAAAATTCATAACAATTAATATCAAAACCAATCCACGAGCGCAAACAACCCAAGATTCAGAAAATGATACCTTGCAAATCAAATTGTGAAAATTATATATATATTGAAACAAATAAAAAAAAAATAAAAATAAACCAATTAATTTTCCAATGAACCAAACAGAAAATTCAATAAATTACAGTGAAAGCTTTCAAAATTTTGTACAAAGATGGAGGTCGCTGCTCTCCTAATGGTGTCATTCGCGTGCCTAAATTGTGAAAAGTTGCAGCCGATCGCAATGGCCGCCACAGAATACTGTTTTGATCATTTTTGTTGGAAGTTAAGGGTTGGATGGATTAGGGTTGATACTTGCGTAATAAAATCCTTCTTCCCCTTCTAATTGACAGGCTTTTGCAAAAACTGGGGACTACTTTTTTACTTTGATTTTGCTTATTTTCTTTCCAATTATTTTTTGCTTATTTTTTCTTCTTTTCTTTTCAATTATGCTTTTGCTTTTTTGCTTTTTTATTATTTAAAATATAATTTTTTATTTTAAATTTTATTATTTAAAAAAAAAAGTGGAGTCCACAATTTTATTTTATCAATTTCAATTAATGATGTTAATTTATTTAACAGATGAAGTCTAAAATTTACCCAAATTATAAATTTAAGGAGCCAATTGCACCAAAACTTAATTAAGGCCCTAAATTGCATTTTTGGTAAAAGTTGAAGTCCTAACTTGAGCATTCCCCCTTTAAATTGGCAATAAATTTTTGGGTTTGAATTTATAATTAATTTCTAAAAGTCTTGATTCATTTCCTTGCCACAACTCCAACTCGACCCCATCCGTATCATAAAACACCCTTATATTTGTTTTTATTAAACATTTATTTTAGTAAAGTTCTCTTGAACATAGATTCAAACTCGAAATTCAATAATTTTAAAATTAATTTCAATATCACTGAATAAAAAACTAAAATTGATCAAAACACTCCTACATAATTTCATTATTTATTTTATGAAAACAAAAAAAATTTATTTATGAAAAATAAATTATATGATTAATTGTAAATAAAATACAAAATTTTATAAATCATAAACAATGTTCTTAAATATAACTCGAAAGATAATAATTTTTATAAGTTAAAATCGATCATGTCTGGCTTATATATATATATATATATATATAATCTCTTCAAATATCTAATGTATATGATTAACACAATATTCACCATCAATTATACAAAGATAATCTATTTATATTTCATTTAATTAAAAAAAATAAAAGATTGTTTAAAACACTTTAGAACACCCATCAAGAGAATCAAAACATGATTTTAAAAACAAAATTGCTCTTTAGTCCACATTCCACATGACAAATAGCAAAAGATTTTATAGAAAAATGAAAATTTTCACTTTTAATTAGTATTAGAATAAGAGGATTTGAATTTGAATATGTTGCCTAGGTCTCATATAAATTTAATTTAAATTTTATCAAAATTGATTTTTTATCATATAAATTAAATTAAAATTACGTGACTTGATTTATAAAAATTAAAAATTAGTAATCTGTGAATTTAATGATTAAAAAACTTCACTTATATTGTAGAAAAGTGCACAAAGAAGGGGAAGAATTTCCTAGGTTGATCTTTTGAGACCTAAAGGATCAAAACAAGACACTCCAACCACATCCACATGGACCACATTTCATTAACACCCTATAACTAAGACAATAATAAATTGTGAAGAAATTCCCATTTCAGAAGGGGACCAATGGAGATACTTTTCTTTTCTTTTTCTTTTCTTTTCCTTTCCTTTCCTTTCTTTTCTTGTCCATTCATGATTCATCCTATTTCATTTTCCATTCTCCCATCTAATTTTCAAAAGTAAATTTGCAAATGTTAATCCACCAACAAAATTTATAAATAGTAGACTACATAAAGAGCAATATGGTATGGTACTAAACAGAATTTGGATAAAGTAACAATATGAAATTAGCAAAAAAATAATTAATAATAGAAAAAAGTAAATAAATCTGATATTTATAGTTAGCCTATACTAGTTGCAGCTCAATTGCTTCAACTATGGTCCTAACGGATACCCTATCACTTCAATAACTTCAAATATAAATAATGCAGAAAGCCAAAATAAACTATGAAAATAATTTTTATCTTTAAATATAAGCATATCCAAGTAATGAAATTAACAATTTTATAGAATAACGTATCAGAAAAATATAAATTGAATTAATTAGATTAATAATTCAGTAGCGAAAATGAAATTAATAAGAGTTTTATAAAATAAAGTATCATAAAAATCAGAAATTGAATTAATTAAATTAATAATTCAGTAGTGAAATATTTATATTGTGCTAGAAATAAGGATTTAAATTTTATATTTTTTTCCCTCCAAGATCTTTCAATTTAAAAATAGAGAAAAAAAAAAAAGAAGAGAAATCAAATAAGAAACCAAAGCCAATACACTTTTCATTTATAGTGTTTAGATTCATTTTTTGAATATAAATAGCCTTTAATTAATCATCATTAATTTTTCAGTCAATCATAAGTCTGTCTCGATTGAACTCTAAAAGAATAACGTTGATGATAGACATCATAGCTACTATTTTGTGATGGAAACATTGCAAACATGAATCATGTAAAATTATATTCTTTTCGTTTAAAAATATCAATCATTTAAAGTTGGACACACTAATTAATAAAATTATTTAATTATCATAATTTTACAATAAAAATATAAAAATATATTTTTTTAATTTATTTTGATATAAAAAAATAAAAATAATTAATACAGATATTTAATGAATGAATAAATAGATGATAAAATTAAAAAAAAATAATAAATACTTTTATAAAATCATAAAACGACAGATATTTTAAAATTAGTAGAGTATTAATAATAAATGCTTCAATTTGTTTTAACTTTTAAGTTCTTATTTGTCAATTTATATCAATCATGGCCAACAAGACTTAGTCCAAAAATAAAATTAAAACTAAAGTGTTGAAAGATTGAATATTGGATATTTAAGTTTATTTTTAATTCATATTAGATTATATTATTTGATATAATTATTAATTTTATATTTAACACATTTATACTTAATATCTGTATTATATATAATATTTATTGAAAAAGTTTGAATGATGCGATATAGTTAATGAAAAAAATAATTATTTTTCAATGTGTAATTTATTTTTCAAAAAAATTAAAAATTAAAAATAATAAAATTATCAAAATTTAAACTTTTTGAACTAATACTTCATCATAGCGTGAAATGATAACATTTATTAATTGTATTTATAAATATATTTTTTGTTCAAAGCTAGTATTGATATCAATTATAATAGTATAAAAATGACAAATTCTTTTCAATGCAAATATGTTCAATTTGTTAGACTATTGGATTTTATTATTGTAATGGATTTATAAAAAAGCTGAACTATAAAATTCAATTTGATTAACTAATGCTATCCCCTATTTCCCTTCATTATTTTCCCAACTTTTATTATTTTCTCCTATTCTATTTTTTTTTTTTTTTAGCATTAAAACAATATTACGATAACCGAATAAATTCTTGATTTTTTTTCACTTAAAAAAATAGAAATTGATGATTAATTCATTAATTAATCAAGGCCATGAAAGAGCGAGAAAATATGAAATATATGAAAAATTATTGTTTACATTGAATATATATACTCTTTCCGTTTCAAATTGAATTACAAACTTTTTATAATTGGCGTTTCAAATTATTGACACATTTTTATTTTAAAAGAATAGTTTATATAATATTTTACTAAAATATCATTATTTATTTAACGGCAAAATGGTCAAATTAGTCCTCGAACTTGATATTTATGGACAAATCATGATAAAATCATATTTTTTGTCATCAAAGTCCTCATACTTGGCAATTTTTGTCAAATTAATCCTTGGTCAAACTTTGGGTAATGCGTGTGCTATAAAATCAGACGAAATAACGTTAATTTCATAAGTCCCGTTTGATATAGCTTTTCATAAAAGTATTTCTAATTTTTTTTTCTTCAGTTTTTTCAATTTTGAAAAGTATTTTTGAAAAAATAAGATGTTTTTTCAAAAAATTTGATTGAAAAAAAACAGTTTCAAAAAAAAATTAATTAATTAAATAAAAAAATCAAAAAGTATTTTTTTAGCCTACAGGCTAATAATAGTAATCAATTATATTTAAGTTTTAGAGGTATGAGTGAAAATTATTTTTCGATTTTAGGTAATGATTGAATGTTTTAATAAAATGATGATATTTTGTTGATTATTATACACATCTTTATTTAGTATTAAAAATTAAATTATAGGGACAAAGTAAAAATTAAACAATCAAATGAATATAAGAATTGCAAAATTTAAAATATCTTTCATTAATATCTATAAATAACATTCAAATATGAGCGAATTAGAAAATCTAATAAGGGGCGATAAAAAATTAAAACCTAATTTATAATCACATAAATTAGTACCGTACTATATTTAATTTTCATCAATCATTAATATATTAATTAATCACATAATAGTTTTTAGAGATTAAATAGCACTTTTTGAATTTTTTTATTTAATTAATTATTTTTTAAATTTTTTTGAAATTGTTTTTTTTAATCATATTTTTTAGAAAAACATATATTTACCTATTTTTTTTAAACTGAATTTTTTTTTTTTTAGAAAATCACTTTTCCAAAAAGTTATGCTAAACGGAACTTATGAAATTAACATTATTTCGTCTGATTTTATAACACATGCATTGCTCAAAGTTTGACCAAAGACTAATTTGATAAAAATTGCCAAGTATGAGGACTTTGATGACAAAAAAGGTGATTTTGTCCCCAAGTATCAAGTTCGAGAATTAATTTGACCATTTTGCCTTTATTTAACATTAGTATTGATAAACTTATTATTTAAATTAATTGTATTTATATTTTCAAAAATACATTAATTAATATCCACTAATATAAGAGTTGTATTTTAAAAAATTAATTTTTTTGGATTGTGAGTTACTGTAATGGTATATTTGAAAAAAAAATATAAAATTAATAATTTTAATTAAACTAATCTCTAATTTTTAATTCATATGAAAAATTAATTGTGTTTATTAATTTAATAAAAAAAAAAAAAAGGTGTTGCCAATATCACGTGGGGGAATAAAAAAAAGATATTGTCACACAAAACGACACAAACTATGGCCGAAATCTCTCCGAGACATCCGCTCTTGACTCTTTTGTGGATCCTAACTTCCTAAGCTAATTAGCTAATTTCAATTTTGACTGTCTAATGGCTTTTTATTTACTAATCTACCCCTCTATTAAGGAATGTTGTTTGACATTAGGAGCCTATTTGTGTCTAATTAAGGTTCAAATCTCAAGCATTTAATTCCCTTTGTTTAATTAAGATAAAAATTGAAACTAAATCTATTACTTAAATAATATATGCTGCATTTATCATTAAGTTATATATTTGAATGCTTTATTTTGTTAATATTTGTATTAATATTAATATTGCTTTAACTTACTAACTTGTGTCTTAATTTACTAGTAAAATGAAATTATTTTAATAGTAATTGTCAAATATATATATATAAAAATTAATTTAATAATGTTAAGATGTTGAGTTTAACATGGGTGTATTGAATTAGAAGAATTAAAAATTTTTATGGACTTAAAAAGTCAGGAGGTATTCAATAATGACTTTTAAAAACTCTATAAAAGTCAAAAGGTATTCAATAATAACTTTTAAAAACTTTAAAAAAGTTTTTAGAAATCATGAGGTATTGAATTGCAACTTTTATAAAGTCTATAAAAGTTAACAGGTATTCAAAAAGCCATTGATTTTTGTAAATAATAGATTTTTGTATACTTTTATTGACTTTTTATGTATGTTATGAATAAAAAATCTTCACAATTCTCTTTCACTTCCCCTCAAGATTTCAGCCGACTTTTTTTTAAAGCCACATACAAAAAATAAAATAAAATATTTCACAACTTTCAAAAAAAAAAAATTAACACATAACATATAAACCTATTGATAAAAATATGTTAACGGGTGGGTGTCTAAACACATTAATTATTAATTTTAAAAAGTTTAAAAAGTTCTATTTTTTCTTTTTTTAAATAGAATATGTAATTTATATACATAAAAAAATTATATAGAATTATCATATAAATTTTAAATTAATTATTTTTAATTGACTAATCATATTGTGTTTGTTTTTTTTTTCATTATTAATGTAGCTTTATTTGTTTATAATTGCAATAAAAGGTTTGTTTTATTGCAAATCTCACATTTTAATTTTTATTATTTGAACTTCAATAATATTTTATATAACATTAAAAAATTAAAATAACCTAAAAATAAGAATTATTATAATGTGATATATAAGCACATATTCAGATAATGCAATCAAACAATAAATTTTCTAAAATCTATGGCTTTAAGTCATGCTCGATGAGTGAATATTTGGAATGATCATTCTGATGGGATTTTGTCTATTTTGCAAAATGACAAAGAAGGTGTCAACTGGCCAATTAGAGTTCCTATGCAGATGTAAGTTAATGGCAATTAAGTGTTCTTATGTTTTCATGGGTATTCTCCTTTTTTTGTAATTAAAAAAAAAATAATCTTATTAATTAATTATTTAACAATCTTACTTAAAATATATTAGAAATCAATAAAAGTCTATTAATATCTATAAAAGTCTATCAATATCTATAAAAGTTTTTTAAAATAAAGTCTTTAAAGGTCATTCATAATTTTATAAACTCTACATAAGTCATTAAAAATCCATAAATTCTGCAAAAGTCATTCAATTAAAAAAAGTCTATAAAAGTTTTAATTGAATACACCCTCCTAAATTAGACAAAATCCATAATAATTTTGTATACCGAATCATTGGAGAAAAAAAAATAAGGATTAGTTTGTGATTGTGTTTGGACTTGCTTTTTAAAATTGATAATTCCCTCAGTTTAAACAAAATTATAATTGCTTTATGTGAATCATGATTTGAGAGAAGCTAAAAATAAAATATTAATTTTTCCTAAACTATGAATTTTTAAGAGTAATATTATATTTATCATCTTAATATTACCATCGCACCACAAGTTACAATATACGAAATTATAATAGTTTTTTATTTTTTATATAAACCTCATATAAATGATTTTATCCTTTTTATTATCATTTGTCTCATTTAATATAATTAAAAAATAAATGAACAGCACAATGAACATTTTTTAAAGGCATAAGTTTTCAAGGTTTTAATCTTAGTTATTGTCTACTATAAGACAAATACTGACCATTATCTACTAACTCAATAATAATTTATTTTAATATATATATATATATATATATATTGGGAGATTTTGAATTTTTTTATTATTATGAAAAAAAATTGATTATAGTGATATATCATCACCATTATTATTATTAAATTTTTTATCAATTCCAGAGATGGCTATTCTTGTTATAAGATTATAATATTTTTGTCTAAAGAAATTAAGTGAAAAAAAAAAAAAGGAAGAGGAAGAAGCTAGAGTTAAAATTGGGGATTGAGGTGAATCACAAACGTGAAATGATAGGTTGAGAGCAGCAGGAGCCAATAACTTTAGGGCAGTGGACAAATGAAGAAGAGGAATTTACGTTGTATGTCTATTTTTTATATTTTTAATATTTATAGTCTTTTAATTTTTTTTTATATTTAAATCTTTCTAATTACTTTTTTAATTTTTTTTACTTTTTTAATTTTTTTTTATCCTCTTAGGTTTATTTTATAATGGATCATTAATTTAATAGAATTTGTAATAGTTTTGAATTAGTTCAGTAAATATTTTATGATTTTTCTTCTAGAAAATTATATAATTTTAACATTTATTATTTTTTTAATTTTCTTAAAAAATAAAATTAAATGTTAAACAGTATTAGATACTAATTATTTGTTAAAAGTATACTTTTTTGTTTAATGTATACTGTTTGCTGTAACTTTTTATTTTGTTCAAAATCCATATGATTTATATAAACAGTGATAGATACTAATTATATTGTGGAAGTATACTGAATTTTATTTAATGTATTCCATAAATTAAATGTTAAAATATATTATATCCTTATTATTTTTAAGAAGTATACTGTTTTTTATTTAATGTATACTGTTTGCTGTGATTTTTTATTTTTTTTTCGAAATTCATAACTTGTATAAATAGTAATAGATACTAATTACATTGTGTAAGTATATTGAATTTGTATTAGATACTAATTATTTGAGAGAAGTATACTATTTTTTGTTTAATATATACTGTTTGCTGTGACTTTTTATTTGGTTTGAAATTCATGATTTGTATAAATAGTAGTAGATACTAAATTCATTATGGAATTATATTGAATTTTATTTAATGTATTCCATAAATTAAATGTTCAATACTAAATGTTATTGGTATTAAAAGAATACTACATTTTATGGTATTATATATTGTTTGTTGTGATTTATTCCTTTTTTTTAATAAAAGATTAGTGTTTCTAATTTATATTATTTTTTAAATTCTAAAATTGTTATTATATATTTTTTGTTTTTTTTTTTTAAATCAAAACCTAACTAATTTGAAAAATTTTAGAAAATTAATTCATTTTGAATTATAGTTTTCAATTTAATTAACATAGGTTAGTAGTTAATTCATTTTAAATTTTTATAAATAAAATTTAATATGATTAAATTAATTTTTAATTTTAAAATGAAGTAGAACCAATAAATTATAGGCAAAGAGAAAAAAATATGATTTTGATAAGTAAAAAGAAGAACAATAACTAAATTTGTAAATAAGAAAAGAAGTTTAGGCTATTTTTTTTTACAAAATAAAAAATTAAGGGCTAAAAAAGTTATTTTTTTTAATTTTTGAATTATTTGTGTAAAAATACCAATGAAGAGTTTGAGTTTGGAGAAGAGATTATACAAGACATAAAAAATATAAGACCCGTTTGATTTAATTATCCATAATAGTTGTTAATTGTTACTGATAATTGATAATTGATGGTTAGTTATTATTAACTGATTATTATTATGTATTTAATAAAATTGTTATTAGATATTACTATTAATAAAAACTCCAAATTAAAACTTTTATAAACAGCAGCTATTTAACTGCTTGACAACTAATAATTATCGCTAAAAGAAAATTAGAGTTTAGGAGCTATTGAAAATAAATTAAAAAAAAAAAAAAAAAAAGGGGCTAACAGTTGCTCTACAAATTTTATCAAACACCCAACTGCAATGGTTTTCGTCCTTTTCAATGGTTCCCATGTTCTGTGAACTGGTAACATACTGGCCCACAAACTTGCCCAGTTAGTCAACATGTTTTTCACTTTTTCCCAATTTTTTTCAAATCTGGCCGGTCTTAAAATCGGTGAAGACAGAGGATCACGGGTTAGAGGTCGAATCGGGATCGAACTGAAATCGAACCGAAATTTTAAATAAATTAATATATTTATTATTTATATGTTAAAAAAATATAATATACATCTAATTAAAATTAATAAACGTTATTAGAGTAAGTAATGAATATTATTTAAAAGAAATATGAATTTGAGACAATTATTTAGAAGAAATTATAATAAATTAACTCATTAAGTGGCCATTTTGATATTCAAATTCGGGTAAGTTCTACTACTCAGTAGTAGGAAGTCTACTTGCATTTGTGTTTTTCTACATAAGAAATATGAATTTGAATATTCATATACTCAAAATGGTGAATGGTAGAATGATAATTTGAAACTTAAAGTAAACTCTACACTGAAAAAAGTGAAGGAGGAGTGAGTTATTTCACATTGGAAAAATATAAAGTTAAAATGATGTATATATTCAAAAGTTCATTCTTTCAAAGTTAAGAAAGTAGCCAAGATGGCTCTCTCTCGCGCTCGCGGGGAGTGCAAATTCACGGTATTGGGCTTAGGTTCAGCGTGTGAGTGCGCGATCTGCATACATGAATGTCGGACCAAAATAGGCTGGCCTGTGCCTACTTGGATTTTGCAATTTTTTATTTAGTCCAATCATAAATTTTAATTTTTTTTAGTCCAATTTTTTTTTTAATATCCAAACACAAAATAAAAAAAAATAAAAAAACCCAGGAAAAAACCGGCTAGTCCGACCGGGCCGGCGGATTTTTTTCGGTTTTGGCCTTGGCAGGATCTGAGACCAGAACCGACCTGGCCTAGTCTCCGGTTCTCAATTTTTCTGGTCGGACCAGCCGGTCCGGTCCGGTTCTTACAACATTGAGAAATATTTGAAAAAAAATAAAAGCAAAGCTCAAACTCCTATGTAAAGCTCAAGTTAAAGGAGCGAAAAAGCCCAAACCCACATCGGATTCTAAGTTCCAATTCATATTCACTTCCCCCTTGAACTGGGAACTCAGAATCCAATTTCTTTCTTTTTTTTTTTTGTCTTCCGTTTATCGAACGATAGATGGCTAATTTTATTCATAAATTGTCTCCAAATCATTTTCTCTTTTTTTGTATTCTTTCATTGTTGTTTATTGCTCCTTCCGTTCTCTCCAAGTCTCCTCGCCCGATATCTGTAATCCTCCTTCCCTTTCTCTCTCTCAATTAGCAATTTTTTTTTTTTTTTTACAAATTTTCAAATTTAATTTCGATTCTTTATTGAATGCAGGACTCGGAGATCAGGCAAAAGAAGAACGATTGCTATGCTGATATAGAGAGGTAAACTTCTTTCCTTTGAAACAATTTTATGTTATTTACTTTTTTTTTTTCAATTAAAATTTTGTGGGTTTTTTGTTTTATGATCGGAACAGTGGACTTTGGGGCCAGCTATGCAAATCCTCAATGACGGCAAAGGAGAATTGTGCTTTGCGGTGCCTTTCTCCGGTTTGTTATGGGCTTATTTATGAGAGTGACCCGGTAAAGATATGTTTTTTATGATGGTTTTCTCTTATTAGTTTGGGTTCATTTAGGTTAAAATTTGCTTATGTTTCCTCTGATTTCTGATTGTAGCTCGAAGAAGGAGAGAAAGATCATGTTAGAAGCCAAGAGTACAAGTATTGTATGTATAAGTAAGTTCATCATCTTCTAAATTTAATAATTATGCTCCTTATTAGACAATGCCATGTTTATATATATATATATATATATATATATATATATATATATATATATACATATATATATATATATAT
>CATKHJ010103163.1:0-10781 GCA_949750685.1 Vernicia montana | reverse complement strand
TAAACCTATTGTTTATTCTTGTTAAACCAATCGCTTGATATTATTGAACCGATTGATTATTGATATTGATTGATATGAACCGTGAACCGTTATTGTAAAACGACCTTGAATCACCAAGCTTCACAGGTTATGGTAGTATATTCTTTACTCATTGCCTTATCTCATTATCGATTCTATTTTTTTCAGGTGAGCTTTAATTTATCGGTTAAGTTCCCGAGACGTTCTTCTTCTCCATCCCTCGGAAACTCAAGTGATTAATGTAATAGCTCATTTTTCTATTAAGTCTTTTTGTATAGATGATTATTCAAACTTAGAAGCTTCATGGTAATACATTGAATGGTATATGTAATGGAAATAGTCTTATGGGCCTTTTTTTTTAAGCATTAAGCTTTCGTATATGATATTGTAATTGAATATTGAATGATATTGAAGAGAATGGATTGGCATAGTTATTTGGTTCTGATCTAAAGAGATTATATGAGATGGATATAGATGATTGATTGATTGATGAGGTTCCTATGAGTTTTCGGTGGCCTTAAGCCTACCCATGCCCTAGGATCGTCGAGGCTCGAAAGCCGGGTCGTGACAGGAAGTTGCAACCCAATCTCGCTTTGCAAAGCAAGGAGCAATAGCAAAGTAAGAAATAAAAGAAACTGGGGAGCTCGTTCCTTTCGGACCAAGCTTAGGGAGATGGCTCGCTTGATACAAAGGCTAATCAAGCAAGCCAAGGGATGTGTGAGCCAACTCTGAGTAGTCTTAAATGAGCTGGGGGGTCTCATTTATATAGGGAGAAGGTTGGAGGCAAAAACCATGAAGTTTCGATGTGGGATTTGGCATTCTGACACTCAAAACCACACACAGGGGTTCTAGGACCGCACAGGAGCTATTGTGACCGCATAGATGCATTAGTGACTGCATAGAGGCACTTTTGAATCGCAAACAGGATGTACGGCTTGTGCGGTCATTGGTTGCCTGGTTTCGCCAATTTTCATCATTTTGACCCGTTTTAACTCTGTTTTTGGCGATTCAAGTTGCGTTGTGCTCGTTATTCAATCCCGGATGATTTAGAGGCTTGAGGGATGGGTCCCGGGTCTCGAGGCTCAGATTCTCAGTTTTTGAGATTCTAGCAATCTTTGGCAATTTTGGCTTTCGGAGGTCTGTTTACCGAGCCTAGGCGCCTCTAGGGTTCAAATGCATACTGGAGGGTGCAAAATTAAGGGTTCACAGCTGCCCCCTAATCAGAATTGTCTTATCTGTAAGACGATTCTGATGATAGTGAACCTGAGAAGAGGAATGGAAAAAAGGAACCAAATCGATGTCTAGGTCAGTGTTTTGATATGTTTGGGTGAAGGATGATAAGGAAATGGAAAAGGAACCATAGGAATATCTAGGTGATCGTGGCTAGATATTTATAGGTGGATTGGTTGATAGAAGAAACTTGCCCCCGACATCTTTGAGAGGTTTGGAATGGAAGTGAATGTGAAATTCCTGATCTGTTAGGAAAATCTGGAATGAAAGTGATATTCTCGGTCTGCTTGGGTAAAAGATCCTAAGGCTATCCTAGGATAGGTCTGATTATAGAAGAGAAACCTAATTCATATTTAAGGTTTGGATCCTAAGGCTATCTTAGGATAGGTCTGATTATAGAAGGGAAACCTAATTCATATTTAAGGTATGGATCCTAAGGCTATCCTAGGATGAATCTGATTATAGAAGGGAAACCTAATTCAGATTTAAGGTTTGGATCCTAAGGCTATCCTAGGATGGGTCTGATTTGAGATTGATTTTTTTGGGTGAAGGACCCTATGACTGCTTGATTTAGGAATTTGGATTGGATCCTTCTTGATTAATGGAATTCGGATTTATGATTCGTCTTGATTCGGGAGCTTTGATTAGCGACCTGTTTAGTGTGAAATGCATCTAAATATGCAAAATTATGAATTGGATACCTTGAACCTGCGAAGGGTCAACTTGGTAGGAGAGTGCTGATCTTTTGGGAGAGAAGGTACCCCCATTTTGGAACGATGATGAAAAGTGAATCGATTATTCTACTTTAGGAGCAAGTCAAGGCTAGGTCAGGTTTTTGGCCTTGAAGGAGGTCATTCTTGGAAGGCTAAGTCACGTGTGGCCTGGAAGGGTTATTTTGGAAGGCTAGGTCAGGTTTAGCCTGGAAGGTTATATTGGAAGGCTCGGTCAGGTTCAGCTTCGGAGAAGATTATCTTAGAAGGCTATGTCAGGTTTAGCTTTGTAGAAGAGTAGGCTCGGTTAAATTTGTCCTTGGAGAAGATTTGGTGGGAAGGCTCGGTCGGGTTTGGCCTAGAATGTTATTTTGGGAGGCTAGGTTAGGTTTAATCTCGGAGAAGTTCAGGTGGAAAAGGCTCAGTTAGATTTGGCATTACAGAAAATTAGGTAGGAAGGCTTGGTCAGGTTGGGCCTTAGAGAAAACTAAGTAGGAAGGCTCGGTTAGATTTGGCCTTGGATAATATTAGGTGGGAAGGCTCAATCGGGTTCAGCTTAGAATAAAGTTATTGCTTGGAAGGCTCAGTCAGGTGTGGCCTGGAAAGGCTATCTTAGAGAGCTAGGTCGGGTTTAGCCTAGAAGGTTATTCTTGAAAGGCTCAATCAGGTTTTGGCCTTAGAGGAGATTATTGATTGGAAGACTGTGAGGCCTCGCCCGAACGCCCCTCCCCTCGCTTGGGAAAAATGATGCCTTAAGGAAAGGCAGAGCGATTTTTAAGGGAGGTTAGGTACGAGTTTCGGTGCTCACGATTGGAAGCGGTTATCACCTCAGAAAATTGATTTGATTTTTGAAAAGGTTCGGGAGTCGCCACCCTAATTTATTTAAATGGAAAAATTAAGGAAAAAACTAATTTGACTCCAATTTATTAATCTTTGATTAATTTACCCAAGGATAAAATCACTAGTCTTCGAATCAGGTTGAGCTCGAGGACTAGGTTTTTTGTTTTAAAATAATTTCAATTTGGCTTTTAGTTTAATTTGACTTTGAAAATTGATTTCATGAATGACAATTATTAATGACAATTTATAATGCATAAGCATGGCATAATTATGAGAGGTACAAGGAAAATAAAGAGCAAGTATTTAAACAATCACAAGTAAAGAAGAGTATTTCCTCTAGCCCTTATGGGTACTAGAGAAATCACAAGATCGCTTCTTTACTCCAAAATAATAACTAATAACATTAATTAAAATTTACATTTATAATGGATTGACATTTAAAAATAAAAGGGGAAGGGGATTGGTTGGGATTTGGATTTGAGGTTTGGATTCAGATTCCAAGTGTGCCTATGTACCCCACTAAATGAGGATCAAAACTCACGTAGTTCATTCCACTATGAGGTGGAGGGGTTTAGGGATTGGTCATATTGATTTGATTTTATTTGGAGTGATTTCGGAGTTGGTGAGAGAAGATGATGTACCTTCTCTTTGGGGGGATTTTGAGTGGGCGGAGTGATTTTCCAGACCGAAGTACTATTTTATCTGTTTTGATTTTAAAAAAGGAATTAATTTAGTGACTTGGTTGCTTAATTACCCAACTTTAATTAATTAAAAATATTAATTAATTAAAATGATTAATTAATCAAGTTGAGTGAAAACTAATTGAAAAATTAATTAATTAATTAAAATTTATTTTTAATTAATTAATTAATTGAGAGTCAGTGAAAACTAATTGAAAATTTAATTAATTAATTAAAATTAATTAACTAATTGGGAGTGGGTGGAAACTAATTGAAAAATTAATTAATTAATTAATTAAAATTAATTTTTAATTAATTAACTAATTAAGATTCCTCAAAATGAGTAAGAATACTAATTAGAGAGAGAGAGAAGAGAGCAATTGGATAGCAATCAACAAGAGCTCAAAGGTGTGAAGAAAATGAAGGAGGGGAGGGTGTTATTTATAGGCAAAGTGAGGTGAGGGTAATTTGGAAAGAGAAAGTGTGAAAAGACCGAAAGGATAGAGTTAAAAAGGCTAAAAAATGGGCTGAAGGAGGGGTAAAACGAAAAATTCAGCGAAAAAGGGGGATATGCGCGACAGAGACTCGCGGACGCACGTTAGAACCACGCGCGTCCGCGAGTGGTCCTGGCAGCGGCCGCCAGAGAGGCTGGCGAACGCACCAGAAAGCCGCCAGCCACTTGGGCAAACGCCTGCCACGCGTCAAGCCTATGCTGAATCGTCTGACACATATCAGCAACTGACGTGTGACATACGCGTCAGAGCGGACGTGCCCCATGGCAGCTGCCCGAATCCCTTGCGGATCCGTGCAAGTGGCCTGCGGATCTGCAGGCCCGCCCCACGGATGCTTGCCTGGCATCATGGTTCATGAGTCAATTTTCTAGTTTTTCGGGGCTTTTGGGTCAGTTTTCGGGGGTTCCGGGTCAGTTTTCAAGGTATTCTGAAGTCCATAAAATTACTAGTCAGTGGCGGTATATCTGAAATTAATTATCGAACATTTTGGCAGTCAGTTTTAGGAAAAATTCGGTCAGTTTTGGGAAAGTGCTGTCTGGTATAGAAATTCCAATCAGGGTCAAAAAAGTGTCAGTCTCCCGGTTAGCGAGACCGACGTACCGACTCTGCATAGCGCACGAAATTTAGCAGGTGTCAAGTTGCAGCAGCATCTTAAGGGTGTAAAATTGAGGGTTCACACATTTTATCATGTTTCAGTTCATTGATTAAAAGGTGGGTTGATTAATTGATTTTAATCAAACAAAGATGATTACCAAGTTGTTAATTATTTCAGATTAAATTAACAAACAAAAAGTATTGATTCAAACAATGGGGGATATAATTAATTAATTCGGATTCTAATTAACATGCATTTCTAAAGTGATTAGAAGAAAGGGATTAAAGAAAAAGGAATCATATAAAGAAAATAGGGGAAGCAATAAACTTGCAAAATCAAAGAACTAAAAGAAAGGGAATAAACACAAATAAACTATAAAGGGAAAAATAAAAGCGATATAAAAGAAACTAAATTAAAAAAGAAATAAAAAGCAAACAAAACAACAAAGGAAGCAATTCAAAATAAATAAATAAATAAAAGGAAAAGAAAGAAAATAAATACCTTGCGAGGATGAGACTTGGGGACGTATGGATGGAGCGGACAACCGAATCGCAATTCCACCTTCTCGACTTGGCGGAACAACAGCCTTAAAATGACTACTAGGACGGCGTTGTTGGGACTCCCTCGAACTGATTTGAGGAGAGAAACCTTGAAACGACTACCCAAAACCAAATAAAAACTTTAAACTAAAAGGCACGTTCTTTTCGAACCAAGCCTTAAAAATTGCTTGCTTTTGATCAATTAGCTTGATTTAGAAAGTAGTGAGTGTGTAGAAGTGAGTTTGGGGGGGTAGTTTATATAGGAAGTGAGGCTAGGAATAGTTTTCACATTTTTTAATGTGGGAAAACGTAACAGGAGTCCAAAAACTGCATAGAAGCCCTCTGTAACCACATAGGAGTCTTTCTAGACCACACAGGAGCCCAACCTGACCGCACAAGGGAACCATGACAGCATAGGGAGGATTATGAACCGCACACAGGCTATGCGAAACCACACAGCCCATGTGCAGTTCCTAAAGTGGCCTGTGCGGTCACCAAGGTCACCTCTTCTGGTTTTTCGAACCTTTCTTGCCCGTTTCAGCTTCCGAGACCAGTTTATATGTCCGATAGTTTAGGTGGTACAAAATTCAGGGTTCACAACAGTAGAGACCTAGGTTAGCAATCAAAGCCCAAGCATTGGCAGACTTTATTTCAAAATGTTCCTTCGACCTTGAACAGAAACCTAAAGAGGAAAATCCTGTGGGGAAAGATGAAGTGAAACAACCACTACCAAGCTTTGAACTTAGTTGGGAAATGTTTGTGGATAGGGCAAGCAGTAAAGAAGGCAGTGGCATAGGCATTGTGTTGAAAAGTGCTCAAGGGTTCTTGTTGGAGTATGCCCTAGGGCTAGATTTCAAAGCCACTAACAATATTGCAGAGTATGAGGCATTAATCCAAGGTCTCCTTTTTGCATATTGCCTTCGAATGGAAGAGTTGAAAGTGCATAGTGATTCCCAGCTAGTAGTGGGACAGATAAAAGGAGAGTTCGAAACCAAAGAGGCTAATATGGTCAAGTATTTGCAGAAAATGAAGACTGTCATTCAGAAGATGAAGGATAGAGGGGTCAAGCTGCAGTTCCATAAGATCCCAAGGGGAGAAAATTGCCAAGCTAACAACCTCAGTAAACTCATAGCTACCCATCCTATCGAGCTCCCTCAAAGAATATTCATGGGAACATTGGCCTTCCCAAGTATCCAAGAGGGAGATAAAGTCATGGGGATTGATGAAGAACTATACTGGCTCAATCCAATTAAGGCCTATTTGGAGAAAGGTGAACTGCCTGAAGATGTCAGAGAAGCCAAGAGGTTCAAGCATCGAAGTGCACATTTCTCCCTACACAATGAGATCCTATACAAGCGGGCTTATTCCCTTCCTTGGCTAAGATGTTTAAGGCCTAGCGAAGCCGAATATGTCATCAAAAAGATTCACAAAGGTTTATGTGGAATGCACATAGGGGGAAAGATGTTGGCAGTGAAGGTAATCAGGCAGGGATACTATTGGCCTCGGATGAAAGAAGAAGCAATGGCATTCGTCAGGAAATGTCCATCCTTGACCATGGCAAACATGTCCCAGTATCGAAGCAGATGCCAATTTCCAGTCCATGGCCTTATGAAAAATAGGGAATGGACATAGTAAGACCCTTTCCAATAGCTTCAGAATAGAGGAAATTCCTTCTTATGGCAGTTGAATATTTCACCAAATGGGTTAAAGTAGAGCCGTTGGCCACTATCACTGCTGATAAGGTAATTAACTTCTTATGGAAAAATGTTGTGTGCAGATTCTATGTTCCATACCAGATAGTCAACGACAATGGGTAGTAGTTTGATAATGTCAAAGTAAGAGCCTTTTGCTTAGGGCTCAATATCAAACATCATTTCTCATTTGTGGTCCATCCCCAAACAAATGGCCGAACAGAGGTGACTAATTGAATGATCTTATAAGGATTGAAGCGCAGACTAGATGGGTATAGACAAAACTGGGCAGATGAACTACGCCATGTGCTTTGGGCTTACAAAACCACTCCAAGGCAACCCACTAGGGAGACACCATTCAGCTTGACCTATGGCATAGAAGTTATCATTCTTGTGTACATAGGCATGCTCAGTGGGAGAGTCAATTATTGTGGAGATGAAGTAAACAACCAGGCAAGGAGGATAGACATTGCCAACATCCAGGTAGCAGCTTATAAACAATAAGCTGCTGTGAATCCTCAATTTCGCACCCTTAAGATGCTGCTGCAGCTTGACACCTGCTAAATTTAGTGCGCTAATCAAAGCCGGTATAGCAGTCCCGCTAGGCTGACCTGATGGACTGAAGCTCAAAAAAGCTTGGCCGCCAGGACGGCCAGCTGATCCGCAGGCCATCTGCGCGGCTACCGTGAAACACAATCGCGGACTTGCCAAAATTCTCGCGGCAGCTGCAGATGCTTTGGTGCGTCCGTACTAACATGCATCATACTGGCACATGTCAGTAGCATCAGTATGATGCTGATGCGTCGGCCAAATGAGCTAGCGGATCTGCTGGACTGTTCGGCGGCCATCCGCAAAATTTTTATACGGATCCACGTAAACTTGACGCCGATCCGCATGTGGTCTTGGCAGCTAATCCCTTGTGCGCAAAAATTTCTATTTTGCCCCTGCTCCGTCTTACTTTTTCAGCCCTTTTTGGTGTTTTCACCCCACTTTCTTTTCCTATAAATACCTCATCCATTTCTCATTTCAAAGCACACCAAGAGTTAGTATTGAATTTTCTACCACTCTCTCTCTCTCTCAAATTAATTAAACTCTCTTTGATTTTAATTAATTAATTTTAACTTAGTCTCCACTCAATTTGGTTAATTAATCACTTTAATTAATTAAACATTTTAATTAATTAAAAATTAGATAATTAAGTAATCCATCCTTCAAATTAATCCCTTTCAAGGTTAATTTAATCCAATCCATCTCTCCGAAACGGAAATCCGATCCGGTAAAACCATCCACCCATCACAAATTTCAAAAAAGAAGGTATAAATTCTTACCATCACTCAAAACCCAAATCAAATCAATCTAATCAAACTGATCAATCCCTAAACCCTTTCACCTCACAGTGGAACGAACTACATGGGTTTTGATCTCCATTCAATGGGGTACGTAGGCAAGCTTGGAATCTAAATCCAAGTTTCAAATCCAAATCTCAATTAGTCCCTTTCCCCTTTTATTTTAACATCGATTTATGTTTTCTTGTAAATTTTAATTAATACAATTAGTTAATTATTTTAGAGTTAAGGAGCGACTTGTGGTTCTCCTAGAATCCATAAGGACTAGAGAGAACACTCTCCTTAGCTTGTGGATATTTTTAATTACTTGTTCTTTATTTTTCCATGCACTCATAATTATGTCATGATCATACACTTCAAATCGCAATTAATACTCGTCATTCATGAAATCAATTTTTAAAGCCAAATCAAACTTAAGAGCCAAATCGAGATCATTTAAAATAAAAAACCTAATCCCCGAGCTCAACTTGGTTCGAAGGCTAGTGACTTTATCTTTGGGTAATTTAAATCAAAGATTAATGAATTGGAGTCAGTTTGGATTTTTCCTTGATTTTTCCATTTAAAAATAAATTAGTGTGGCGACTCCCGAACCATTTCAAAAATCAAATCAATTTTCTGAATGATAGTCGTTCCAATCATAAGCACCGAAATGCGTACCTAAACTCCCTTAAAAATTGCTCTCCTTTCCTTAAGGCATTTTCCCGAGCGAGGGTAGGGGCGTTCGGGTGAAGCCTCACAGTTGGAAACTCACTGGGGACTGATTGCCACCTTTAATAAAAGGAAAGCAAATAAGACGATTACTATTTGATTAGGATTTTTTCCAAAATAATCTCCATTTGGCACTTAAGTTTAATTTGACTTTCATGCATTATTTTGCATAATAAAGGCTCCTTGCCTAATTCTAGATTTAGGAAAATTTTTAGATTGTGAGTAGCATTAGCTCGACAACTCTCTTTGAGTATGTTGGGAGATAACAAAAGCATTCCACCCCGCGACGAATCCCCGATCATTTCGGTGGTGTAACGAGCAATCTGTACCGTTGGACCCACGCAAGGCTCTTTGACTTACATGTGGTTAGGTATATTGATGCTTTAGTGGGACAAGGACCCTTAAACCAAGCTACCCTTCACCCTTGTGCATATAGTTGCCTTAGCCTTGGACTTTAGGTTCATGTATCATAATAATCAAGACTTTTGTGCATAATCCATGAAACTCTTTTTTGACATGCATCATGATGTTAACATGCATACACACATCAGAAATTCAAGAATAGAGTACTATCACCTTGTAAACCAAAACCAGTGGTCCGTCACTAAAAAAAAACTCTAAATTAATAAACTCGGTGAAGGGAATCCTTTTCCCAATACACTGTTGCATCTGTTTATCCTTTTTTCCAGTGTAAATTTTTACCTTTCCTTTTCCTTTTCTGTTAAAGGTACCAATGGCCAACACCTTCGATCAAGCTGCCATGAACACCTTTTTCGCTAGCCTCCTCAAGAAACAAAAGGAAACTTTTCAAACTGTACTCACCACCGCACTCAAAACTCAAGCTGATTCATTCGCCAATGCTCTCAGTACCCAGTCTGCCAACTTCACTAATGCCCTTAACACCTAACACCAGTCCATCCTCAACCAAGTCAGAGAGATGACCAATGCCACCACTACTTCTGCTCGTACCAAGCCCACTTCCACCCAGGCCGGTACAAGCCTTGCTCCTGCTTTCACTCTTCCCATTATCGATTTGACTGATAAAGGGAAGGCTCCTGACACCCCTATTTATCCTGCTTTGGACTTGAATGCCACTGCCCCCTCCCCACTGCGAATCTTTTTCAAAGTGGGGACATCTCTAGCTTTTCCGAAGTTAAGAAACTGATGAAAAAATTTGAGGCTATGGAGAGAACTCTCAAAAACATCAAAAAGCACGAGGACATGATAGATTTTGACTCCCTAGCTCTCTTTCCAAATGCCCGGGTTCCGCCTAAATTTAAGATGCCGGTCATGGATAAATTTAATGACACCACATATCCCAAAACTCGTCTGAAGATTACGTGGGCTCTATGAGACCTTTCAGAGTGGATGACGAGCTCCTTGCTCAGTTATTCCAACAGTCCTTGACCGGGGCTGCTGTTAAGTGGTTGTTAGATCTCAACCAGAATCATAAGAAAAGTTGGGATGACATATGCAATGCATTTGTAAAATAGTACCACTACAACATTGAGGTGGATGTCACCCGCCGGGATCTGAAAACCAAACAAAGATCAGGAGAGTCATTTACCGCATTCCTTACGAGGTGGAGGTCCAAAGTAGCACAAATGGTGAACCCCCATACAAAGAAGAGAAAATTGACATCATTGTCAAAATCTCCTCCCCTAATACCAGGCTCATATGTAAACTCAGTATCTCCCAGACTTCAGGGCTCTCATCGCCACTGCCACCAAGATCGAGGATTTGATCCAATCGGGATGAATTAAGGATGAATCCTCTGGTTCGAGATATCACAATAATAATAATTACGCCACCAACTCCACCACCCAAAGAGGAGGGGATGTAAATGTTGTCTTTTATCCCCAGCCGATGAGGTTAGAGTAAAGGAATACTTTCTCCGAGCTAGGCATGCCCC
>CATKHJ010103138.1:0-10401 GCA_949750685.1 Vernicia montana | reverse complement strand
TTGATGAACCCTAGTTATTGATTGAATGGATTGAATAATTTAAGTTTTGATTAATTTCATCTTTGATTGTCTTGTTTCTATGATTAATCTCTTTTATTCTAATTAGCAATTGCTAGCTTGTTAATTAGATATAGTTTCCATATTAATTGAGTAGAGATACCTTAATATAGAGTGATCACTCATAGGGATTGATAATTGATTGGGGTGCTAGAGATAGACCTACAAGATCCTTTGGTGCTTTGTTCCTTGTTCTTAATGCATGACTTATTTGATTGTGTTTGAGAAGAGATTCCTTGCACTCTACTTAGGAATTAGGGATTGAATCACTCAAGAGAGGTTTTAGTCTAAATTAGTGGAACGCCAATTCAAGGCATTGTATGGTTAATAAATTCCATTGTTCATAACATTCATGATAGGCTAGGGGGATTCATATCTAGATAGCTTTATTCTTATTTATATCTTTCAATCTTCTCACCTTTTATTTTAGTTTTAGTTTTATTATCCTATATCTTTCATTCACTAGACAATAGTTAAAGTTTGAGCTAGTACTTATAAACATTCCTCGTGCAAAATGGTAATTTACTCATCATTTTATTACTTAATAACGACCTGTGCACTTGCAGTCATTAGTGTGCGTTTCGGCACATCATCTATTTATTAGTGAGAAGCACACCACTTCCAAATTTATTGATTTCTCTTAAAGTGATAATAAATGATTAACCATTGAATATAAATCCTTCATTATTATCAAATATTATTGAATCTCATTGTACTACTTACATCCTCTATTGACTACTGAAGAGACAAACTTTCATTGATACCTAATTGAAATAAAATCCCTATTACTTTAGTATATATTTCCAGCCGACATATTATATTAAGATATTACATTCTCACTGAGCTTGTCTCACCTTTTTAGTGGTTTATATTTTTCAGGTATACTGAAGGTCAAGCAAGGAAAATTCTCAAGCTTCCCTTCTCCGCTTTAGGGGTTTCCTCTGCTGCATAAGGTTGTCTGATTTCAGAATATTAATGTGATTGAATCTTGGAGAGTTAACTCTAGAGCTCCATGGTCATTATGGTACATGGTAGCTATTATTATATGTTTGAGTATGTTATTTATGGTCTATTAATTAAGGTCTATTATTATATAATGATAATACTGGTAATGAAGGATAACTATCAATAATGAATGGTGATATGAACTATAAAATGTTAATGGTACAAGTATATGATGAACATACGAGTGGTATACGTATAGTATACATATGGTATATGTTGGGTATCCTGTTGATATCTGTAAAGTATAATCTTGGTATCCATTTGATAAGTGAAGAGCATTTGAATAGGGATTGGCAGGTTATGATCTGTGATATATGTTTATTGTATAACGTGCTTGTTATAGCATAGATTCTATGGGTTTAAGTGACCTTATGTCTCCCTATGCCCTAGGACCATCACACTTCAGAAGTTGGGGTATGACAGATATAAAGGATATTGACTCGATGAGTGTGCCCCTAATGAAGGATAAGGGCTACTTAATTGCTTTAACTTTTAGAATATGAATGACTATTAGGAGAGGAAAAGTTATTTAGCTGCTTAAACTTTTATGATGACTTAGGAAAGAATGTGATGAATTGAATAGAGAGTAATGACTCAAAAAGTGTGCACTTCAAGAAAATGAAGAACCATTTAACTGCTTTAGCTCTACATTTTGTCATGATGACTATGAGCAACTTATTGGGCTCTACATTCAACTTTTGGTGTGACTTCAACACTTTCACAGTGCGGCCCATCATAAGCAAAGAGTCACCACTCAGATAAGTTCTGAGACAATAGTCCAAGTTTGATTTAAGGATAGGAGATCCTTAGTAAGCCCAATCTTCCATAAATGAATACAAGCTTGAGAGATTATAGGTTCGAGAGATTATTCTTACTTTGTGTTGATCTGTTTGGGATTTCCATATAATTCCATTCACATTTTATTTATCAAATTAGTTTTTATACAATTATAATATCCAAAATATGCATCCAAATCAATACGTCAATGACATAATCAGTCTTAATCAAATAAAATAGGGTATGCCTCCGTGGCAACCCAAAAACCATTAATAAATCACAAAAGGAAGGAGAAATGAGCTAATTAAACCAAAACCATAAGAAAATGAAGGAAAAGAGAGAAATACGCTTTGAAAGCAAGGTAAGCTGCCTCTAGAAAGGGTGAAACTGGTTCTGGAAGTTCATTGGACTAGGGGAATGCTGCAGGAATAGAAGTAGAATAAAAAAGATGAAAGGAAAAAGGGCCTTTTGGCCTTTCGGGCTCAAACGACCTGGCCATTAGGCCGTTTGGGGCCCAATGGCTCCACCTTTGTCCGTTCATACTAGAATGGCTCACTGACACTAATTTTCTACAATTTTATGATTCTATCTGGAAAAATAGACCAAAATACCTTTGATTGTCGGCATTTTTCATTAAATCAAATATAAAGACAATGTATAATCTTACGAAAATAATAAATAAATAAATCAAACTTAAATTCATACAAAACAGGCAAGATTACATACACATACTATTAATGAACTTTCTTAATCATGAATTTATAAAAGATGCATCTTTACATTATTTTTCTATATGAAACTCATATAATCAATTAGAAATTTTGTTTTTAATCATGAAAACATAATTTAAACTAAGAATTAACCTAAGAACATCAAAATGACCATTAAAAGCTTATTTTAAGGGAAATATGCCATCTTTAAAGGAAAAACATCATTTTCATGCCATGAACTCAAACATGATCATAAATAGTTGAGAAATCATATAAACATGCATGAAATATCATTATAATCATGAATCAATGATTAAAATATAAAATAAAATTTTAAAACAAAAAGAGCCATATCAATTGATATGAGTTTGATCTAGAATAAACATGGCGAAATCACATATTTATATTAAATAAAATATAAGAAAGAGAAAAAGATGATTAGATATGCATGAGAAGCATGAAATTGATCCAAATTGGACCCTTCAGGGTACGCACCTGTGATTTGATGAATTCCAAAGCGAAATCTACTCGAATAAAGTTTAACTTATTTTAACCTAAATGCGCACCGAGGCATAGCCTAACAATAAGTGCATTTTCCTTGGGAAAAAGACCTAGGATCGATTCCCCCCTCCCTAATGCTCAAAAAAAAAAAAAAAAAAACTAAATAATATAGAACGGAAAGATTAATCTCTCTTAGTTATGCAACTAAGAGTTATTAATTTTCTAAAAGGTGTTTTTCAATCCTAAGATTAATTCAATATATTTCTTTAATAATTCTTCTTTTTTAGGTTTTTGCCTTCTTCTTCTTAGATCCAATATTGCCGTTCTAGCCAAAATCCCTTTTCTATATAAGAAACATCTATTTGTACGTGTCTCAACTAAACAGGAAGATAGAAACTATAATTCTAAAGTTTATTCCTTAAAATTTATGGAAAGAAATCTATTAGGTACTTTTTCCTCCTTTTGAACAATATTCTTGAGATTTTCTCCTAAATAGTCAATTAATAAACAGGAAAGACACATTAAAAGGCTAAAGTGGGCCTATTCATAGAAAATTTAGCCCGAAAATAAAAATTAAAGCACAAAATCAAGGCCTACCAGTCGTTTGGGCCTCAAAGGCCAAAATCTAGGTTGTTTGGGGCCCAACAGCCCCAATGGCTAGGTTCCTTTTTTTTTTCCTGATTTTTTCTGTATTTTGGGAGGTTCGCTAGGCCTTCCTAAGTCCTATTTTCCTATTTTCCCATTTCTAAGGTTCCCACCTTTTCTATATATTTAAATTAATTTTAGGAAGCTTTATTGAGTAATTCTTTATTGAGCAATCCATTTCCAGATAGCCATCATCATCATGGTTTAAAGGGATCAAAATTCAGTGCTTACAATGACTTTGAAGTGAATCCAATTAGGTACAACTACTCTTTTTCTTTTATTTTATTTTCTCTTTTTTTGTTCATTTTTTTTTCTTTGAAAACAAAGATATTGAATCAATGAAATTTAACACTTGAATAAGGAAAACTATTTTACTATGATTTGGATCATGCCCCCTTTATTTTTTTACTATAAAATTTTGCCTGGACCAATCCATTGAGTTTGGTCTAGCAAGCTCTTTTTTTCTTCTTCTTCTACTTTTTTTTTTCCCTAAAATAGGGAAAGCATGGTCTCATGGTTATATTACAAACACACTAGGTTCCTTTACAAGGTTGGAAGGCTCTATGCCACCCAAATCTATGGTTCCTTCTTGAGGAAGAATCTTCTTAAAAGAGAAGTGCACATAATTATACCTTAAGGAAAGGCGAGCAATTTTTAAGAGAGTTTAGGTATGAGTTTCGGTGCTCATTACGATTGGAACGACTATCGTTTGCAAAATTGGTTTGATTTTTGAAAAGGATTCGGGAGTCGCCACCCTAATTTATTTAAATGGGAAAGTTAAGGAAAAAATTCCAATTGACTCCAGTTCATTAATTCTTGATTAATTTACCCAAGGATAAAGTCACTAGCCTTCGAACCAAAGTGAGCTCGGGGATTAGGTTTTTGGTTTTAAATAATCTTGATTCGGCTCTTAAGTTTGATTTTACTTTAAAAATTAATTTCATGAATGGTGAGTGTTAATTGCAATTTAAAGTGCATGAGCATGGCATAATTATGAATGCATGGAAAAAGTAAAGAGCAAGTAATTAAAAAACATTTACAAGCTAAGGAGAGTGTTCTCTCTAGTCCTTATGGATTCTAGGAGAACCACAAAATCGCTCCTTAATAATAATTAACTTATTGTAATAATTAAAATTTAAAAGAGAGCAAAAATTAAAATAAAAGGAGAAAGGGATTAATTGGGATTTGGATTTGAGGCTTGGAGTTAAATTCAAAGCATGCCTACGTACCCATTGGATGGGGATCAAAACCCATGTAGTTCGTTCCACGGTAAGGTGGAGGGGTTTTGAGATTGATTGGGTTGATTTGATTTGGGGTTTGAGTGAGGGTAAGAGATTATACCTTCTTTTTAGGAATATGTGATGGGTAGATGATTTTACCGGATCGAAGTTCCATTTCGGAGAGGTGGATTGGATTAAATTAACCTTAAGGGAGATTAATTTAAAAGGATTGATTACCCAATTCTTAATTAATTAAAATTCTTAATTAATTAAAGTGATTAATTAACCAAATTGAGTGGAGACTAAATGAGAATTAATTATTTAAAATCAAAGAGAGTTTAATTAATTAGAGAAAGAGAGAGAGTAGTAGTAAATTTAATACTAGCTCTTGGTGTGTTTTGAAATGAGAAATGGAAGGGGTATTTATAGGAAATGAAAGTGGGTGAAAAGACCAAAAATGGTAGAAAAAGTAGGCTGGAAAAGGAGCAAAATTGAAATTTTCGCGCACGAGGGATCAGCCGCTAAGACTAGCTGCGGATCCGCGTCAGGTTTGCGCGGATTCACATCAAAAATTCACGAACAGCCGCCTAATGAGCCTGCAGATTCGCCGATGAGTCTAGCGGATCTGTCGGCCTAACTGGTGAATGTGACAGCGATGTATTAACACGAATGACACTCGTCAGTATGACACATGTCAGGTGCATCAGTGCGGATGCGCTAGATTGGCCGCAGCGGCCGCGGGGCGTCTGATATGTCCGCAGTCAGCCTTTGAGATGGCCGTGAGACTACCTCGTGGACCTGCACAGGTGACCTATGAATCCATAGGCTTGCCTCGAGGATGCCCGCGTGGTAGCTTGATTTTTAGGTCTTTCCTCCTTCGGCTCAATTTTCGGGGCTTTCGGGTCAATTTCTAGGGGTTTTCGGGATTCTAAAATATTATCGACCATTAGCGGTGGATCCGAAATTAATTATCGTTTGTAGTAATGCACTAAATTTAGCAGGTGTCAAGCTGCAACAGCATCTTAAGGGTGCAAAATTGAGGGTTCACAAGCACCGGTCAAGAATTATTGGAATAGCTGAGCAAGGAGCTCATTGCTAAGTTCCAAAGATTTCATTTCCCCCATATATATCTTCAGATAAGTTTTGGGCCAAGAGGTGCCATCAAACTTGTCCATTTTACACATTTTGAATTTGAGTGGAAGTCTTACATTGGGGAACAAGGTTAAAGCATCCATATCAATCAAATCATCATAGTGCTTCAAGGATTTAATGATCTTTTCCATTGCTTCAAGTCGACTTAGAATTTTTTTCTCTCTTTCTGTGAGAGTAGAAGATTCTTCTTGTTGGAAAGAATCCAAGGTGGGATAAGGTAGTATGGTATTGGTTTGATCAATAACAGTATGAAGTGTGTTAGTATGATCAACATTAAGAGGAGGTGTAGTGTTAGTTGGATTAGCACTAACTGAAGGTAAGGTGTTGAACTGATCAACATTAAGAGGAGGTACGATATTGACTCGATTGGCGATTGGAGGAAGTGTAGTGTTGGTCTGATCAACAGGTGGAGGTATGATGGAGCTAGGATTAGTAGGGTTTGACATGTTCAATCCCTTCACTTCATCCATTATAGATTATTATTGGTTGTTGAAGGTAGTAAGAAAGGCTTCCTTTTGTTTCTTGAATAGTTCAACAATGGCATTCATGTATTCCATGGTGAGATTGTTCTTGTTATTTACCATTGTGAACCCTCAATTTTACACTCTTAAAATGCTGCTGCAACTTGACACCTGGTAAATTTCGTGCGCTACGTAGAGCTGGTACGGCAGTCCCGCTAGCCAGTTAGCGGGCAGGGGTCAAAGGAGCAGCGTCCTCTCGAAAAAATAGATTTTTATGCATAATATTACAAGGAGATTGACACTTTTTTGACCCTGATTGGACTTTTTATACCAGACAGTGCTTTCTCAAAACTGACCAGATTTTCTCAATCACTGACTGCCAAACTGTTCGATAATTAATTTCGGATCCACCGCCATTGACTAGTAATTTTTTAGACTTCAGAATAGCCCGAAAACTAACCTAGAACCCTCAAAAACTGACTCGAAAAATGCCGAAGAGCTCGCGAACGTCTGCGAGACGCACTCGCGCATCTGCGAGTGCTCTGCATGCGTCCGCAGAGCGCGTTGTCGCACGTCCGCCAACACCACTTGCGGACCTGCGTGGTTTCCAAGCGGCTCTGCAGGCGCATTTCGCGCATGTCCTGTTTTCCTGTGTCAGACGCATGTCCGGTGCAGGGGCTGACGTGTCATCCCCGTAATGACACGTCCGCAGGATGTGTCAGCGTGTCCGCCAGGTCGTCTGGCGCGTTTGCCAGACGCTCCAGCGAACGCTGCCACATTACCTCTCGGACACGCGTGATTCACACGCGTGTCCGCCACCCCCTGTCGCTTCCTTTCACCTTTTTGTAAATTTCTGAATTTACCCCTACATTTTTCTGCTTTTTGGACCCTTTTGGGTCTTTTCACTCCACCCCATTTTCCTATAAATACCCCCCCTCCTCACAACTTCAATTCACACCTCAAGCATCTTGTTGATTGGCTATGCAATTTGCTTCTTCTTCTTCTTCTCTCTCTCTAATTAGTTTTAATCTTCAAGTAGTTAATTAATTAAAAATTAATTTTAATTAATTAACTAATTTTTCAATTAGTTTTAATTAATTAATTAAAAATTAATTTTAAATAATTAATTAATTTTTCAATTAGTTTTAATCTCAATTAATTAATTAATTAAAAATCAATTTTATTTATTTAATTAAATTTTCAATTAGTTCTAATCCCAATTAGTTAATTAATTAAAAATTATTTTTAATTAATTAATTAATTTTTCAATTAGTTTTAATCTCAATTTGTAAATTTTCCAATTGTTTTCTCTCTCTCTTTCTCTCTCTCTAATTAGTTTTACTCTAATTAATTAATTGGTTAATTAAAAATTAATTTTAATTAATTAATTAATCTCTTTTTTAAAATTTTCACCAACTCTCAATTAATTAATTAATTAAAAATTAATTTTAATCAATTAAAAATTAATTTTAATCAATTAAAAATTAATTTTAATTAATTAATTAATTCTTTTTTTAATTTTCCACCAACTCTCAATTAATTAATTAATTAAAAATTAATTTTAATTAATTAATTAATCATCTTTTTTTAAATTAAATTTTCACTCAAGTGGTTAATTAATACATTTAATTAATCATTTTTAATTAATTAATCATTTTAATTAATTAAAATTTGAGTAATCAATTCTCTTTTTCAAACTCATTTTCATTTTTCGAAACGGAACTCCGCTCCGGTAAAACCACTCTCCCACCACTCAAACCAACCAAAATGAAAGTATAATCTCTTACCCTCAATCAAACCTCAAATCAAATCAAACCAATTAAATCTAATCGATTTTTAAACCCTCCTTCCACCTCATAATGGAACGAACTATGCGAGTTTTGATCCTCATTCAATAGGGTAGTAGGTAAGCTTGTAATCTAAATCCAAATTTCAAATTCAAATCCCAATCAACCTCCTTCCCCCTTTTATTTTCCATGTAAAAATGTAAATTCATACTTTCTATGTAAATTTTTAATTAATTTAATTAGTTAATTATTTTTAGGAGTAAAAGAGCGATTTTGTGATTTTCCTAATACTATAAGGGTTAGAGGAAATACTCTCTCGCTCTTTAAATACTTGCTCTTTATTTTTCCATCTTCTCATAAATATGTCATACTCATGCATTATAAATTATCATTAAATATTTGTCATTCATGAAATCATTTTTCAAAAGTCAAATCAGATTTAAATGTCAAATCGAGATTATTCAAAACAAAAAATCTAGTCCCCAAGCCCAAACTTGATTCGAAAATTAGTGATTTTACCCTTAGGTAAATTAATCAAAAGATTAATAAAATTAGAGTCAAATTAGGTTTTTTTCTTAATTTTTCCATTTAAAATAAAATTAGGGTGGCGACTCCCGAACCTTTTTCAAAAATCAATTTTCTGAGGCGATAGCCGCTTCCAATCGTGAGCACCAACACCCGTTCCTTAACTTCTCTTAAAAATCGCTCTCGCCTTTCCTTAAGGCAAAATTTTTTCGAGCGAGGGAAGGGGCGTTCAGGCGAGACCTCACAATACTCAATAACAGAATCTTATTAATGAAGGATTGATAATGAAACTACAACAATTCAGCTTTATATAGACTGCTGGAAAAGAGAATAAAGTTGGTCAGCCCTTTAATCAAGGGAATACAGTTGGTGAGCCTCTTTAATCAAAGGTTGGGTAGCTGTAATTGTTGAGAATTACATATAAAAACACACCTAAAATACAACTGTAAATTGGTACAACTGAATATAGGACTCTAATAGCTATAAATATTTAAAAAAATACATGAAAACAAATCTAAAACTCTATTGTAATTGCAGCTGGTCAAAAAGTTGTAATAGTAGTATATGTTGACTAATAAAATGAAGAAGAAGAATATGGAAATTAACTCTAAATATTGATATTGAGATTGCTGCTTACTGTTTGTCCTACATCAGTCCCCTCCGTTTGTAAAGAACTCATCCCCGAGTTGACTTGCTTCTTAGATTCTTCTGAGTAGAAAGTATAGATGTCGATCACATTAAAAGTTTTTGATGTGCCTATAGTATTGGGAATGTCAATAATATAAGCATTATCATTGATTTTCTTGAGAATTTTGTAAGATCCAATTTTCTTTGGTGCTAATTTGCCATAAGTTCCGACTGGTAGTCATTCTTTACGCAAATAGACCATCACTTCGTCACCTTCTTTAAAAATTCTCCCGTTGGTGAATATTAATATGTTTTTTATACTTAGTATTGGAAACCTCAATTTGCTCACGTACTCCCTTTTGCACTGTTTGAATGTGATCTGCTAAATGTTCAGCTGCAATTGAGTATCCTAGAATTTTTAGTAAAGGAACCAAGTCTAAAGTATGGCGTGGAGCTCTCCCATAAATGACCTCGAATGGGGATTTACATGTGGTACGGCTTTGCATGTTATTGTATGCGAACTCTGCTTGTGATAGGAAGAAATCCCATTGTTTGGGACAATCACTGCAGAGGCATCTGGCTATATTGCCCAATGATCAATTCACCATTTTAGTTTTTCCATCAGTCTACGAATGACAAATACTACTATATTGCAAGTCTGTATCGAATCGACGCCACAAAGTCCTCCAAAAGTGACTGAGAAATTTTGTATCCCTATCTAATGTGATGGATTTTGGTACCCTATATAAACGAACTACTTCTCTAAAGAAAAGGTTGGCTACGTTGGTAGCATCAGCAGTCTTACGACATGAAATGAAATGAGCCATCTTGCTAAATCGATCTACTACCACAAAGACTGAATCTTGTTACCTTTGTGTATGGGGTAATCCCAACACAAAATCCATTGATATGTCTTCCCATGGACCATTTGGTA
>CATKHJ010103039.1:0-10752 GCA_949750685.1 Vernicia montana | reverse complement strand
GCATTTTGTATTGTCAAAGTCTCTAATAGTACATTTGGGATTGTAATCAGTATTCTATATACTCAGTTATTGATATTCTATGAATTGTAATTAATGGCATACATTTGATGTATGGATGATATGGAATGGATATAGTAATGTATTTCAGGTTCTGATATGGGAATAGTTATATGCATGATTGGTTATAGATTAGTAATGGGTTCTACGGGTTTTCGATTGCCTTACGCCTACCCATGCCCTAGGACCATCACAACTCGATAGTTGGGTCGTGACATCTCAGGTATGCTTTTCTTGGCCCTAATAATACTTTACCTGTTATTGTAAGTGTTGAATTGAGTGAGTTACAACTTGAGAAAACTTTGAGAATTTTAAGAGCTAATAAATCAACAATTGGATGGATTATTTCTGATATTAAAGGGAGTAGCCCTACCATTTGCATGCATAGAATTTTAATTAAGGATAACCATAAACTTGTAATTGAAAATCAATGAAGGTTGAATCCAAAAAAGAAAGAAGTAGTGAGGACTGAAGTAACAAAATTGTTAGATGTAGGAATAATCTATCCAAGTTTTGATAGCTCTTGGGTTAGTCTTGTGCATGTTGTACCTAAAAAGGGTGGGATGACTGTTGTTAAAAAAGAAAATGATGTATTGATCCCTACTAAGACTGTAAAATGCTGGAGAGTTTGCATTGATTATAGGAAACTTAATGAAGCTACCCGCAAAGATCATTTTCCTTTGCCCTTTATCGATCAAATGCTTGAGAGACTTGCGGGTAATGCTTTCTTTTATTTTCTAGATGGTTTTTTAGGATATTTTCAGGTTCCTATTACTCTGAAAGACTAAAAAAAGATCACTTTTATATGTCCTTATGGTACCTTTGCATATAGGAGGATGCCATTTGGATTGTATAATGCCCTAGCAACTTTCCAACGTTGCATGATGTCCATCTTTTCAAATTTTGTTGAGAAGACCATAGAAATTTTCATGGATGATTTTACTATTTATGGGTCTTCTTTTGATGAATGTTTGGAGAATTTGAAAAGAGTTTTGGAATATTGTGAAGAAGCAAATCTCGTGCTTAATTGGGAAAAGTGTCATTTTATGGTACAAGAGGGGATTGTTCTAGGCCACAAGATTTCTCAAACTGGAATTAAGGTGGATCAAGCCAAGGTAGAAGTCATTGAAAAGTTTCCACCACTAATTAATGTAAAGGGAGTAAGAAGTTTTCTTGGTCATACAGGCTTTTATTGCCGCTTTATCAAGGATTTTTCTAAAATTGCCAAACCTCTTTATGAATTGCTTAATAAAGGTGCTACATTTGACTTTAACCAAGAGTATTTGAGTGCTTTTGACAGGTTAGAAAAAGTTTTGATTTCAGCCCCAATAATTACACCACCTGATTGGAATTTGCCATTTGAGATCATGTGCGATGCAAGTGACTTTGCTGTGGAAGTTGTTTTTGGCCAAAGAAAAGAGAAGAGAGTGCATGTCATTTACTATGCAAGTAGGATCATGGATGAAGCTCAAAAGAATTATGCCACTACTGAAAAAGAGATGCTTGCGATTATTGTTGCCCTTGACAAGTTTCATTCTTATCTTGTTGGATCCAAAGTGATAATCTTCACAGACCATGCTTCTATAAGATACCTAGTGTCAAAAAGGGATGCCAAATCTCGATTGATTCATTGGGTACTTCTTCTTAAAGAATTCGACCTTGAGATTCGAGACAAAAAAGGGGTGGAAAATGTGGTTGCGGATCACTTGTCTAGACTAGAGCGAGACAAAAAATTTAAAGATGACATGCCACTCAATAACTACTTTCCCATTGAGTACTTGTTAGCAATTTCCAATACCATTCCTTGGTATGCAGATTATATCAATTACTTGGTTAGTGGAGTTTTCCCTCAAGACTTATCTTATCATCAAAAGAAGAAAATCTTTTCTGATGTAAAATACTACTTCTGGGATGAACCTCTTCTTTTCAAGTATTGTGGGGATGATTTGATTAGAAAATGTGTGCCTGAAGAGGAAACAAGAAGTATTTTGGAGCATTTCCATTCAAGAGAGAGTGGAGGCCATGTAAGCACTTCCAAAATGGTTGCTAAAATTTGGCAATCAAGTTTTTATTGGCCTACTATATACAAAGATGCAAGAGATTTTGTGGTGTCATGTGATTGTTGCTAAAGAATAAGGAATATCTCAAGGAAACATGATATGCCACTTAATAGTGTGAACCCTTAATTTTGCACCCTCTAGTATACAACCAAACCCTAGAGGCACCTAGGCTCGGTAAACAAACCTCCGAAAGCTGAAATTGCCAAAGATCGCCAGAATGCCAAAAATTGAGAATCTGAGCCTCGAGAACTAGGACCCATCCCTCAAGCCTCTAAATCATTCTTAGATCATTTGGGATTGAATAAAGAGCACAACGCAATTGGAATCATGTAAAACGGACATGAAACGAGTGAGAACGAACGAAAATAGGCCGAACAGGCTGAAGCGGGGCTCATGACCGCATACTCCTATGCATTGACCGCATGGATGTATGCGGTCGCAACTTCATTTTTGCGATTCCACATCGGGAAATGAGCAGTCTGACCTTCTTCTCTCTCCCTATATAACTTGCCCCCCTTCAGTTCTCAAAAGACACTCACCGCTTGCTAAATCAAGCTAATTGATTAAAAGCAATCAGTTTTTAAGGTTTGGTTCGAAAAGAACGTGCCTTTTAGTTTAAAGTTTTTGTTTGGTTTTTGGGTGGTCATTTCAAGGTTTCTCTCTCAAATCAGTTCGAGGGAGTCCTAACAATGCCGTCCTAGTAGCCGTTCTAAGGCTGTTGTTCCGCCAAGTCAAGAAGGTGGAATTGCGATCCGACCGTCCGAGGTAAGCCACCGCCTGCTGCCGACAAAGACAAGTCTCCGCCATCCTAAGGTATTTATTTTCTTTCTTTTTCTTTTATTTATTTATTTTATTTTTCTTAGTTAGCTAATTAAATTGGTTTATCTAGGTTGTTAGTTAATTAAAAGCTGAAATAATTAATCCAACTTGGTAAATCAATTAGGTTAACTAATTAATCAACCCACCTTTTAATCAATCAATCTGAAACATGATAAAAGGCTCAAACTAAACAAACTCCCTTCGTAAGAAGGGTGAACTATGTGGATTTTGATTTCCATTCAAAGGGATACGTAGGCATGCTTGTCTAAAGCATCAAATCCAATTAAAATAAACCTTTCCTTCTCTTTCATCTTCTTCACATAGTTTATGTTTGATGTTTTCATTTATTTCTTTATTTTATTACTTTCATTATTGATTTAATTTGGGGAATATGTGACTCTCTTAGAACCCATAATGGCTAGAGCGAGTATCCCATAATTTGGTTTATTTGTAAATTTAACATTTCTATCGCTTTCCTTATTTAATTCTTTTACTGCTTTTATTGCTTTACTTTAATTCATGCACATTTAATTGTTCATTCATTTATAATTGTTCATGAAATCATTTTAAGCAATTATGGATTAAACTTTCCAAACCAATTAAATGGACCGAAAACCTAGTCCCCAAATCATCTTTGGTAATCTAGGACTAGTGCACTTTTTCATTGGATAATAACTGGAGTCAAAAATGGGTTTTTCCTTAACTCCTCCCAAATGAAATAAAATTAAGGTGGCAACTCCTAATACACCTTTTCAAAATCAACCAATCTGAACCCGAGGGTTCCATCGTGAGTATAAACCCGAATGAGCATTTCGATCTCCTCTAAGCGATCAAACTGATGTTTGGGCGAGCCTTCACAATTGGCGACTCCACTGGGACGGAATTCTTTTTATAAAAGATAAGTGGACTAATAATTGGTGTAAAATAAAAGTTTGGCACTTTTAATGCATAAATGGCTCTCATGCATCACTTGCATAGGCTCATTACCTTTCAACCTAGATTTCTTAGGAAGACAATGGATAAAAAGTAACATCAAGTGGGAAAACTTCCTTAGGTCTGCCTATCGATAGTGAAATCATCCACTCCACGAAGTTTATGAGTATGCACGTACTGTTGGATCCACGCGAGGCTCTTTGACTCACATGTGGTTAGGTATATCGCTACTATAGTGTGACGGGTACTCTAAGCAAGCCACCCTTACCCTTTCATGTAATAAACCTAGAACTTGACCTTAGGTTGTATATACCATAATCAAAGCCTTACACATCTACATCTTCATGAAATATTTTTCCCATACATATCATGCATCCATAATGTTAAAAAAATGCATTCATTTCAAGTGAAGCCTTGAACCGAAGAAAGGTCGAACACTCTCACCTAATTCCAATCACCTTCGCCCCACAAAACTTAAACACTATTGCCCCTTATCCAACCCAAAACTTAGGTCTCCTCACCTTTGACCTTCATCGCCTTGACCCTACTCCTTATCCAAGGTACCTTACCCAAACACCTTCAGCCCAACATACTACCCTTAAGGCCACACCCTTGGCCCAATATACCCCAGACCTCTAAAGCCTAATACCCTTAACCTAGTATGCTACCCTAAGCCCAAAACCTTGACCCATCCTGCCTTAGGAAATCCTCAAAACCCAATACCTTTGGCCCATCATACTCAAAGTCCTATAATAGTTGACCCACAATACTATATGGAATCCTTTTCCTTCATAGTCTGTATACCTCTACCCTCATGGCCAATCTAATTGACATGGCTGCCCTGACCATCATTTGTTCCCCCTCCTACCAGAAAGGACCATCAATCTATCCAACCATCCTACCAAAAAGGACCATCAATCTATCCAACCATCATACCAGAAAGTAAAACCTCTTCCTACTAGAAAGGGAACCTCTTACCAGAAAGGACCCCCACCTTACCCTACCCATAACTACGTGGAAGATAGATCCCACCTTACCCTACTTATCACTATGTGGAAGATAGATCCCACCTTACCCTACCTATCACTATGTGGAAGACAGATCCCACCTTACCCTACCCATCACTATGTGGAAGACAAACCCCACCTTACCCTACTCTCATCATCTTTTCATATCACCGCCAACCACTCACTGGGTTTTCTTTTGGTTTTTCTTCAAGGTGCTAATGGCCGACTTGGTTGACATGGCTGCCCTAACTACACAAGTCACCAGTCTCTTTAAAAAGTAAGAGGAAAGGCTCCAAGCTATTCTTACCTCCGCTCTCAATGCACAACAAGTCCAAATTGAGGAACAACGAAAATCTATCATTGAAGAGGTCTAAGCCATGATCAATCAAGCTAGCCTCAATCCGACCAACCCAAACCCAGTTTTGGACTAGACCACCTTAAATCTAAATTGGGCCAATCCTGTTCTGGTCTAAGCCGTTACCAATACTACCGCTGTTCCAGACATCACTACCCAATCTACTACTTCCTCTCCTACGAATCCTTTTCAAAGGAAGGAAGCTTTCTCTCACCTTGACCTGAGAACATTTATGGAGAAACTTGAAACTATAGAGAGAACCATCAAAACCTTAAAGCACCGCAATGACTTGATTGATATGGATAGCTTGACCCTCTTTCCTAATGCCAAGCTTCCTCCAAAATTCAAAATGCCTGAACTGGAGAGTTTTGATGGAACCTTTTGCCCCAAGACCTATATGAAGATATATGTGGGGGCAATGCAACCTTTGGGACTTAGCAATGAGCTCCTTGCTCAGTTGTTCCAATAATTCCTAACCAGTGCTGCGAAAAGATGGTTTCTTTCACTGGACAAAAGCCAAAAGAGAACATGAGATGATATATGTAATGCTTTTGTCAAACAATATCATTACAATACTGAAGTAAATGTCACCCGACGTGATTTGGAAACCACCAGACAACTTCCAAATGAGTCTTTCTCCATGTTCCTTAAAAGGTGGAGGGCTAAAGCAGCTCAAATGGTAAACAGACCAACTGAACAAGAACAGGTGGATATTATTATCAAGAACCTACTTCTAGCCTACCAAGCTCACTTGTTAACCCAATACTTGCCCGCCTTCAAAGCATTGGTTATGACTGCTTCGAAGATTGAAGATTGCATACAAAGGGAATCATTTCAACTTGAATTCTCCACCACTGATCTGAATAGTGAAGAAGAATTTGAACCACATGACCTTTGAGGCTAAGGCCGACATGCCTCGATCCTACTTTCCTTTTCAAGCTGAATCCATCACTGTGATCCATGCATCTCCACCTAAGTGGAAAACAGACCCCACCTTACCATTACCTAAATAGCATGTTATGGAGGAGTTCAAGCTCAACTGATCTGACTTGTCTGAGATTGAATCCAAATCCGAATTCAAGTCTGAGTCCATGTTCAGAGTCCGTGTCCAAAATCAAAATTTGAGTCTGAGTCCATGTTCAAAGTCTAAGTTTGAGTCTGTCATTCTTGTATTCTTCTTTTACTTTGTACTATCTTCTCCTTTTGCAATAAAATATTTATGTTATTTATGCACTTTTATTTTCCCATCTTTATTATTTAATCTAAAGTAGTTGTGTCTAAAAAAAAAATAAAAAAACAAAAAAAAGAAAAGAATAACTAAAGATAAAGTATCAATGAGTTTTGGCAAGCATTTGCATTTCACCATGAAATCCACTATGAATTGAAAGAATCAAAACTTGAGGTGTTTCTTGTGCCCGCATCAACAGCCGCTTCACCAGCTCCTAATCAAAGGATAGTTAAAATAATAGTGAACACCAAATGGTGATCTCTTCAATTGGAGCAGGCGAAGCTAAAGGCAATCTAATGAAGTTACCCATTGCACTTTTGGGTAATCAAGCATAAAATCTCAATTAGGGGCAACAATCTCAAAAAGGACCTAATATCCCCACAAGGTTTCTTTCTAGACCAAGATTCAATGAAATGGTCTAGACAAAGGTCAGATCCCTAAGATGAAGGAAAGCAGTAGTCCAAATTATGGTGGAATAATTTTTTAAAATGCCAAAATTCATTGATTAGCTCGCTAAGTTGAAAACCTGAAGGGACGACTTAGGCATAAATTAGAGCAAGCTCGTCAAGTTGAAAACCCAAAAGGGCAGCTCGAGCAAAAGTTAGAGCTAAAAAAAAAAAAGTCATTTTGGTCAAATCATTTTGTCCCTTATGTCCTTATCCTACATTAAGGGCATATCTTCCTAAGTTATCATCCTCTGGTTGATCCCTCATTAAGGGCTCACCTTCCGAATCGTTCTCTGTTAATCCGTCATGGTCATGTCTTCTATATCATCTTTTATCAATCCATCACGTTGCCCTTATCATTCAGTAGGGGCATATCCTTCTTTTCATCCATCACGTCTCTTAGCTCAAGTAGCTAAGTAGCCCTTATCATTCAGTAGGGGCACATCCTTTCTGCAATCCGTCACATAGCACTTATCTTTCAGTAGGGGCATGTCCTTTCTGCAATCCGTCATGTAGCTCTTATCTTTTAGCAGGGGCATGTCCTTCATGTCATCCATCACATCTTTTAGCTCAAGCAGCTAAGTAGCCCTTGTCATTCATTAAAGGTATATCCTTCAAGTCATCTATCAAATCTTTTAGCTAAAAAAGCTAAATAGCTCCTATCATTAATCAAGGGGCACGTCTTCTAAGTCGTTGTCCAAAATCAATTCAGTGTCTTCCCAATAGTCCTATCACTCTAAGAGTCTCTTCAATCTCAAACAATAAGATAAGTTGTGCTTATCTTTTCCATAAATATTGCTACGATAGCAAAATCATACAAACTCCTTACCACACTCCAAAAGGTCCAAACCTACCATTATTTCAAACCCAAGTCTCTTAGGAAAAATCTCATCTTCCAAGGGCCAAGCCCACAAAAAATCCCAAGTCTCCCAAAACCTCATGATCCCTGAAGCCCGGTTTCCTTAGTAAAGCCAGAGTCAAGCCATGACTTCCAAGACCTATCATCCTTAAGTTGATTAAAAAGGGCCCGAACCAGTCAAAGCCCCTCCCATGCTTCTGTAGCAAATCATACCATCCTTCCAAGTCTGAACTCCTTGGGAAAATTATGCCATCCTTCCAAAACCGAGCCTCCTCGACAAATTGTACCATCCCTCTAGATCCAAGCTTTCTTGGCAAAATCATATCATCCTTAAAGTCCAAGTCATTTGGACAAGCAAAATCAAAGGGCAAACCAGCTAGTCAAATCACCTCCAAAAGCCAAGTCCAGAGGCAAAATCTCAACAGTTGGGACACACAAAAGCCAACCCCCAATCTTCACCTTTGAAAAGGCCAAATTTAACCGAGCCTAATCTTCTCCGAAGCTAAACCTGACCTAGCCTTCTAAGATAATCTTCTCCCAGGCTAAACCTGACCTAGCCTTCCAAGATGACCTTCTAAGGCCAAATCTAATTATGCCCTCCTACTTAATCTTCTTCAAACCGAGCCTTTCCTACCTAACCAAGCCATCCAAGCATGACCTCTTCCAAAGCTAAACCCAACCTAGCCCTCTTAACCTTATAGGCCACCCCTGACTGAGCCTTCCAAGATAACCTTCTAGGCCACACTTGACTGAGCCATCAAAGCATGATCTCTTCTAAGGCAAACCTGAACTAGCCTTCCAAAATAACCTTCTAGGCCATACCTGACTGAGCCTTCCAACCATGACCTTCTCCAAAGCCAAAACTCGATCTAGCCTTCCAGTATAACCTTCTAGGCCATACCTGACCTAGCCTTCCTAGAATGACCTCTTGCAAGGCCAAAACCTGACTTAGCCTTGACTTCCTCCTAAAGTCGAATAACCGAGCCACTTTTCCTTATCCTTCCAAAATGGAGGCACCCTCTCTCCCAAAAGATCATCATTCTCATACTAAGTTGACCCTTCATAGGTTCAAAGTATCTAATTCATAATTTTTGCATATTCAGATGCATTTTACACTAAACATGTTGCTAAGTAGAGCTCCCAAATCAAGACGGATCACTAATTTGAATTCCATAAATCAAGACGGATCATCAATCTGAATTCCATTAATCAAGATAGATCAACAATCCAAATTATTTTAATCAAGACGGATCATCAATCTGAAATTTTGAATCAAAACGGGTCATCAATCTGAATTTCTAAATCAAAACAGGTCATCAATCTGAATCCCTGAATCAAGAAGTCATAGGGTCCTTCACCCAAACCAATCAAATCTAAAAAATCAGACCCATTTTAGGATAGCCTTAGGATTTATACCTTAAATCTGAATTAGGTTTCCCTTCTATAATCAGACCTATCCTAAGATAGCCTTAAGATCCATACCTTAAATCCAAATTAGGTTTCCCTTCTACAATCAGACCCATCCTAAGATAGCCTTAGGATCCCTTTCCCCTAGCAGCCCGGGAATATCACTTTCAATCCAAATTTTCCCAAGCAAATTGGGACTATCACCTCATCCACCTGTAAATGTCTAGCAACGATCACCTAGAAATCCCTTTGGTTTATTTTACCATCTTCCTTCATCATTTTTCTACCCAAACATGTCCAAACACCGACCTAGGCATCAATTTGGTTCATTTTTTCCATCCCTTTCCTCAGGTTCACTATCATCAGAATCACCTTATAGTAAAGATAATTTTGATAAGAGGGCAGCTGTGAACCCTTAATTTTGCACCCTCTGGCATACAACCAAACCCTATAGGCACCTAGGCTCGGTAAACAGACCTCCGGAAGCCGAAATCGCCAAAGATCGCTAGAATCCCAAAAACTGAGAATCTAAGCCTTGGGACCCGGGACCCACCCCTCAAGCCTCTAAATCATTCTTAGATCATCCGGGATTGAATAATGAGCACAATGCAACTAGAATAATGTAAAAAGGACATGAAACGAGTGAGAACGGGCGAAAACGGGCCGAACAGGCAGAAGCGGGGCCTATGACCGCATACTCCCATGCGGTGACCGCATGGCTGTATATGGTCACAGCTTCATTTTCGTGACCCACATCGGGAAATGAGCAGTCCGACCTTCTGCTCCCTCCCTATATAATCTGCCCCCCTTCGACTCTCAAAAGACAATTACCACTTGCTAAATCAATCTAATTGATTAAAAGTAATCAGTTTTTAAGGTTTGGTTCGAAAAGAACGTGCCTTTTAGTTTAAAATTTTTGTTTGGTTTTTGGGTGGTCGTTTCAAGATTTCTCTCTCAAATCAGTTCAAGGGAGTCCTAACAATGCCGTCTTAGTAGCCGTTCTAAGGCTGTTGTTCCGCCAAGTTGAGAAGGTGGAATTGCAATTCGGCCATCCGAGGCAAGCCGCTGCCCGCCGTCCGAGGCTAGTCCGCCGCCGACCGATACAAGTCTCCGCCATCCTAAGGTATTTATTTTCTTTCTTTTTCTTTTATTTATTTGTTTTATTTTTCTTAGTTAGTTAATTAAATTGGTTTATCTAGGTTGTTAGTTAATTAAAATCTGAAATAATTAATCCAACTTGGTAAATCAATCAGGTTAACTAATTAATCAACCCACCTTTTAATCAATCAATCTAAAACATGATAAAAGGCTCAAACTAAACAAACCTCCTTCGCAAGAAGAGCGAACTACGTGGATTTTAATTCCCATTCTAAGGAATACGTAGGCATGCTTGTCTAAAGCATCAAATCTAAAATAAACCTTTCATTCTCTTTCATATTTTTCACATAGTTTAGGTTTGATGTTTTCATTTATTTCTTTATTTTATTACTTTCATTATTGATTTAATTTGGGGAATGTGTGACTCTCCTAGAACCCATAAGGGCTAGAGGGAGTATCCCCTAATTTGGTTTATTTGTAAAT
>CATKHJ010103000.1:0-10018 GCA_949750685.1 Vernicia montana | reverse complement strand
GTTCCTTTTTTTTAAAGCAAGGAACTGTCGTCTTTTTTTCTTTTTCTTTTTTTTTTTTTTATCTTACTACTTATTCTGTTGTTTTATTTAATTATTTAATTTCGCTTTAATTGTACTATATTGCTAACACCCTTTGGTATTTATTAATCAAATTCCAAGTATTTACAAAACTGATTTCTTTGATCTTGAATTTAATGTTTAGGTTTTTTCTTTAAGTGGTTTCCTCTTCTTATGCCTTTGTTTTAACAAGGCAATTAATCATGGATAAGACTTGGATGACCGCCAAAAAGTTTTCTCCTGAATATGTGGAAGGAGTAAAATCTTTTATCAAGTTTAGTGAAGAACATATAGGTAAAGAATGCGAAATTTGATGCCCTTGCATAGATTGTTTGAATTTTTACATCAAAAGCTATGATGTGGTTTACAATCATTTTGTAATACCCTAGGTCTTTCCCCTAGTTAAAATCCTGTTTATCATGAGTATACGTATATGATATGGAAGTAAATTCAGATGTTCGTAAGTCATGAAGCTAGAAAACTTATTAAAAATTTAGTATGAAAAATTCTTATTATAATGTGATTAGATTAATATATAATAAATATTTATATGAATATGAACTGTTTAATTTTTTTTGTTAGTGAATAAATGTTTATACTTTAAATTAAAAATTAAATTATTGAAAGTAAAAGTGTGAAAGAATATAAAAAGGAAAATAATATAATAATATAATAAAATAGAAATTTAGTGGAAGGTGAGCCCACAATATTGATATACCCTATTGGTGTCTCAATTGGAGCATCAATACCCTTATTCATCGTATCTTCTCCCTCATCATCTCAAATATCTAACATCTAACTATAATAAAATAATAATTTTTTTCAAAATAAAAACTATAATAAAATAATAGAAATTAATTCTCCTCCATTCCTTTTTTTTTTTTTAAGTAAAAGATTAGAGGTTAGAAATCAGGAATGCACTCATGTATCTCAACTAGGTTAACAAAGAAATGAATTAATGTAAATTAAATTTATCATCACCTGTTTCTTTATTATTCTCCATTCCCGTCCATTTGAACAAAGAGAAGAAATATTCCTTTCATTTTTCTAAGGATTCGGCCAGCTATATCAAAAAAGAGAAGGAAGAATTTCCATGTAAGTGTAATATAAAACTCTTTCCTTTTGATGAAATTAATCTAGTTCTTGTATTGTTTCTTTAAAGTGTAGAAACTTTTTTCCTCTTCCTTCCCTCTTGCTATTCGTCATATGGGTTTTAGGGTAGGAAATGGTTTTATTTGTTTCATGTGGTGATTAGTTAAGTTTATACATGATTGAAATTGTCAAATGATCAATTTAAAACTTAATGTTGGATTAAAGTAGAAATCAGGGTTGTTAAATAAGGGAAATTAAATTCTATTTTCTTAAATTAACTTAAGAAAAAATATGAATATAGATTAATGAGTATATGTGGGGTTATAATTAAATTTAAAAATTAATTGAAAAAAAATTAAAGTTCTCTTTGTTCTTAAGTTCGGCCAGGGAGTTGACAAAGAAAGGAAAATTTTGTTTACTTTAATTTATAATAATTAGACTTATATATGCATAAGAATGATAAATTACTCATCAAAAACCTAATAAAGAAATTGGATTAAAATTAAGAGTGGATACATGTTCATTTTCGGCCAATCTTGAAAGAAATATAAGAATTTCACTATTATTGGTTTATATATAATTAAAATAATTATATGCCTAATTGATGAGATGAGTGAAGAAATTGAGAAATTGAATTGAAGAGAATCTAAATCCCTTTTAAGTAAGGGGTTCGGCCAAAACTAAGGTTTACTAACCCTAGTTCTATAATTTTATTTAAGTAAATAATTTAACTTATAATCATATATATATATATATATATATATATATATATATATATATATATATATATATATATATATATATATATAATCTTATTTTGATATGAGAAAAGGCTAAGTAAGTTACTAGAAGTTTAGTTAAAGGCCTTTTGGCTATATTAATTACATAACTTGATATAAATTTATAAATGGACTTTCAATTATGAGTATATGCTAGATTTGCTTTAGTTTGATAAAAGCTTATAATTGATTAGATTTGAGTTTAGAGACATTCGGCCAATAAGCTAGTATAAGTGTGTGTTACTAGAAAATCTTGATGAGTATATGAACAAGTTAGTTTTCATATAATAAACTTGTATGAATTGAATGTGAGTAAAAAGATGTAGTATTCAATTAAGTTAGATTAATAGGGCTTGATATTTCAATGTGTAAAAGTGTAAATTGAATGTATAATAATTGATGTAGAACCAAAAAGAGATCAAGATAAAGAAGGCGATCGTGAAGTTGACGATCAACCCTTTTGTCTTTGCTAGTGTGATAAGAGCTTAAGAGTTAAGGTGAATAAATAATTTACTAGTATGATATGGTGTTTTCCTTGCAAACCTTAATCCATATGAAAACTCTAAACTTTATTATGCCATTGAATTTATTGATCTTGAAAACCCTAGCCATTTATGAAATTCTTGATTAATTGAATCCTAATTCAATGTTATAAGTTGTTTTTAAGGTTTCTCATTCACATTGTTCACTTCATTAATGATTTAAAATAATGCATATTTGTCACGACCCAGCTATTAGTTAGATGCTTGACACCAACCACCCGTAAAACCCATGCATGCTATTAGTCCTTGGTATCAAGCATCTAACTAATAACAATATCAAATCTCATAATATTTTCAAGATCTCAACCTGCGTAAAATACACTTCCAATACCTTTGTCATCTCACTTCAATGAATCAACATTCATTTTCACTCAATAGCAATCTCATTACTTCAAATTAACTTATACACATATATAAAATTACATATCTATTATTATACAATGTTAGTAAAACATGTCTCATTAATCTTAATTGTCATCCTTTATCTATTATTTACATATCAATATATACATCCTTTCATTGCACACATGGAGCTTTAAATGATTTCTATACTTGTACATATAAACATATCAAATAGGAAAATTACTACATCTAATACAAGTCCTCAAGAGAAGAAAAAGTACTTGAGGAACCACTTGCCAAGATCCACTAGTCACTTGAAAAACTTGAACCACCAACTTGTGAGAATTCTCAATGAGTAAAGAATATATTACCATACTTGTGAGGCTAGGTAGTTCAAGGTTAGCTCATAAGGATGACTTTTAGTTTCAATAATAATAACATATGTAGATATCAAATGACTCGTGGAAATCAAATACTCATAATGTCACTTAAGAGTTCATAACAGAAATCGTCCACATGAGATTTTTAGAGTAGAGGCACTTTATTAGCATACTCTCCATATGAAATAAGACCAGAGGCTGGATTAGCATACTCCCCATATAAAATAAGAGCAGAGGTTTATTATTAACATGCTGCTCCACATGAAAACATGAAGTTGATCAGGCTCTATGTCTAGGACAATTTACACTTTCTAGCTAGGGTTCGGATATTATACCCTATTCGTGGATATCTATGTACATATAGTCTGATGTCTTACTCACATCAGTCGAGGATTTCTGTTATGTAGGGTTATCAATGATCAATGAACAATAAATTAGGATTTTTAACTCATAAAGAATAAGAATCAATGTATCTCATAGTCACATGAATATCATATCAAAGAACAAGTGAACAATTCTCATACATCACATGGTTCAAATATGGTTTGGCAATTTGGAAACACATGAAGAGAATAAATGGCACATATATATTTGAACACATTGTAGTTTGCACATAAATATAGGTTAGGATTACAAATATAAATATAGTAATATATTTTCTACTCACCTTAGCCAAATGACACTTATATACTTCTAAAATTCTCATTCTTATCAATAAAAAAGGAGACTCGATCAGCACCTTGTGAGGCCTCGCCCGAGCACCGGTCTGATTCACTAAAAGGAATCAAAATACTCTTCGGGAGAAACTCCACGCATCGGAAACCCGTTGTGAGTTCTTGGAAAATTGGAATTTGTATTTTCTCTTTATGTGACAGGGAGTCGTCACTTTAATTTTATTTATTGTAATTGGGAAAATTAAAGGAAAACCCAAATGAAATGACTCCAAATTATTTATATTATTTCAATGGAAAAGCACTAATCCATGAGTGACGAGAGTGGGCTCGGGGATCAGGTTTTGGTAATAAATATTTTAATTTCTTAAGTTTGGTTTAGGTACAAAATAACTTTATATATGCATGAATAGGAATAAAAAATGATGAATGGACAGTTGTAAATGATACAAAAATTATATGAATGACAGTTATAGAGATGAATCAAAAGCAAAAATAAGAAAGGAGGATTCTTCCTCTAACCCTTATGGGTACTAGGGAAAACACATATTTCTCAATTAATAAAGGATAAAGAACATATATAAAGCAGTAAAATAATAGAAAGGGGCAAATATTATTTAAAATATTTTGGAGTTAATGCTTTAAAGATTGGCATGTCTGCGTATCCCTTTGAATGGGAATCAAACCCCACGCAGTTCTTCCTTCTTGCGAATGAGGGGTTTTACTCAAAAGAAATTTTGGTTTATTAATTTAATTCAGATTTTAAATTAATAAAATTTAAATCTTTTTAGATTTTAGACCTAAATAAAGATGTAGTAGGATGAATTCTACATCTGAATTTAGAATTTTAAAATGTAAGAGAAAGGGATTATATCTTTGTTTTTCTTGGCTTTTTCGCGAATTGGGCGAGCTTAACACTGGCTTTGGAGCTCCACTTCGGATTTAGGAACTCAAAATGAATAATAACAACTTTAAATTAAAATAATTTTGTTAAGTGGAAGGATTTGGATATAGAAAAGTGATTTCAGTGTATCGAAATTGACGGAGTTTTGAGTATAGAAAAGAATATTGCGAATTCCCCCTAATTTTGTCCTTCTCCTCCTTCTTTTTCCCTTCTCTCCTCTTTTTTTCAAAGGAATGAAGGTTATTTATAGGGAAAGGATTAGCCTGGAGACGGTGGCGACACTGGCGGCGTGTTGGAGCCGACGGCGACACCGGCGAATAGCCGGCACCATTTAGGTGCCGCATATGCCGCCGGCATGAATCTCATGCCGCCCAGGTGGGGCCAATCTTGATCCACCTGAGGCTCGGTCTGGGTCGATTTTGGTTTGGTTTGGTTCAGGTTTGACCCAATTTTGGTACTGCTTTGGTCTATTTTGGCTCGTTTATGATCCGATTTGGGCCTAGTTTGATTCTACGGGTTCGTAATTGAAAATTGGTTGTTTGGGGGGGTGTAATTTTAAGGGTTCACAGCTGCCCCCTCATCAGAATTGGCTTTATCCAAAAGACGATTTTGATGATAGTGAACCTGGGGAATAGGGATGGAGAAAATGGAACCACAGTGATGTCTAGGTCGGTGTTTAGACATATTTGAAAAAATATATATTCCCTGTCTATTTGAAAAAATAAAAGTTATATTCTTAATCTGTTTGGGTAAAAGATATATTCCCGGTCTGTTTGGAAAAATATATATTCCTTGTTTATTTGGGAAAATATATATTCCTAGTCTATTTGGGAAAAGGATCCTAAGGTTGTCTTAGGATGGGTCTTATTTTGAAAGAGAAAACCTTATTCAGTTTTAAGGTATTGATTGGTTTGGGGAAGGAGGTGCCCTCCAATATCTTTTGGAAGTGATGAAGATGGTCCCAGTCTGGGTCTGGGTTTCATCAGAATTGATATGTCTGGTAGGCAATTCTGAAGATTTGAAAATGATCCTGTCCAATGGGATGGTTGGATGGATTGATCCCTTCTAGTAGGAGGAGGGTATTCTTTCTGATAGGATGAGGTGTTTATCATTTCTGATAGGATGATGTTTCTTTCTAGTAGAAAGAGGTGTTGGTCATTTTTGGTAGGAAGAGGTGATTGTCCTTTCTGATAGGAAAAGGGAATTGATGATCCGTCTTGTTTTAGGAGCTCTGATTAGCGACTTGTTTAGTATGAAATGCATCTGACTATGCAAAAATCATGAATTAGATACCTTGAACCTTTGAACGGTCAATTTGGTATGAGAGTGCTGATCTTTGTGGAAATGGGTGCCCCCATTTTGGAATGATGAAGGAAATGTCGGGTTTTAGCCTTTGGAGGAGATCAGTCAGGTTTTGTCTGAAAAGGTTATCTTGCAAGGTTGGGTCAAGTTTTTCCTTGGAGGAAGTTATTTTTGGAAGGATTAGTCAGATGTGTCCTTGGAGAAAGTTATTACTTGGAAAGCTGTGTTAGGTTTTACTTGAAAATTTTATTTCGGAAGGCTGGGTCAGGTTTTGCCTTTGGTGGAGAGATCATGCTTTGGAAGGCTCAGTCATGTTTAACCTTTTCAAAGGTGAAGACTTGTGGGTTGTCTGTGTGTGACCCATCTGTTAAGAGTATGTTTTCTGGACATGACTTTCGGAGGTGCTTTGACCAGTTGGTTTGACACTTAAATTTGCTTGTCCAAGGGACTTGGATTGCAGTGTTGATACGATTTGCCAATGAAGCTTAGGCTTGGATGGTACATTTTGCGAAGGAATCATAGGCTTTAACTGGTTCGTATGATGTGATTTGCCAAGGAAATTTGGGCTTGAATTTTGACTGGTTCAGGCCCCTTTTAATCAGCTTGAGGATGATAGGCCCTGGGAGTCATGGTTTGACTTTAGCTTTACCAAGGAAACTGGGCTTCAAGAATCATGAGTCCTAAGAGACTTAGGATTTTGGTGGGTTTGGCCCTTGCAAGATAAGATTTTACCAAGGAGACTTGGGTTTTTGGTAGGCTTGGCCCTTGCAAGATAAGATTTTACTAAGGATATTTGGGTTTTTAGTGGGTTTGGCCCTTGCAAGATAAGATTTTACCAATGAAACTTGGGTTTTTAGTGGGCTTGGCCCTTGCAAGATATGATTTTACTAAGGAGACTTAGGTTTTTGGTGGGCTTGGCCCTTGCAAGATGAGGTTTTACCAAGGAGACTTGGGTTTTTGGTGGGCTTGGTTAAAACTTTTGGAAAGTATTTTGGGAGGTTGTATGTTTTTGCTTTTGTAGCATGATTTATGAAGAAGATAAACACAACTTATCTTATTGTCTGAAATTTGAATAGACTTTTAGAGTGATGGGACTCTTGAAAAGACACTGGATTGATTTGGATGACGACTCAGAAGAGTTGTTTAGCTTTTTGTGACAAGCGTTTTGAAGGATATGCCCTTAATGAATGATAAGGGCTACTTAGCTGCTTGAGCTAAGAGATATGACAGATAATTTGAAGGATTTACCCTTAATGAATGATAAGGATTACTTAGCTGCTTGAGCTAAGAGACGTGACAGATGTTCTGAAGGATTTACCCTTAATGAATGATAAGGGTTACTTAGCTACTTGAGTTAAGAGACGCGATGAATGATTTGACAGAAGATGATTCAGAAGGCGTGTCCCTAATGAGGGATCATCTGGAACATAATGACTTAAGATGATATGGGATAAAGGGCATAAGGAACAGAATAATTTGATCAGGATGATTTTTCTCTTGTTTTTTTAGCTCTAACTTCTGCCCGAGCTACCCTTTTGGGTTTTCAACTCGACGAGCTTGCTCTAATTTTTCCTAAGTCGCCCTTTCGGGTTTTCAACTTAGCGAGCTACTCAATGAATTTTGGCATTTAAAGATTAATCCACCATGATTTGGGTTACTGTTGTCTTCCTTCATCTTGGGGCTCTAACTTTTGTCTTAACCATTTCATTGAATTTTGGTCCAGAGAGAAACCTTGTGGGGACATCAGGCCCTTTTTAGATTGTTGCCTCTTGTTGAGGTGTCTATTTTTTATTACCCAAAAGTGCAATGGGTAACTTTATTGGATTACGTTTAACTTTAACTGCTCCAACTGAATAGATCACCATTTGGTGTTCTTTATTTGACTATCCTTTGGTTGGGAGCTGGTGAAGTTGCTGCTAATGTGGATACAAGAATCCCTCAAGTCTTGATTGTTTCCAAATCATAATGTATTTCATGGTGAAATGCATATGCTTGCCAAAATTCATTGATTTTTTTTTTAACTTTCTTTCTTTTCTTTTGAAGACACAATTGTTAATAAGAAGGATGAGAATAGAGAAGTGCATATAAATGTTTTATTGCAAAAGGAGAATTTAGTACAAAGACTCAGACTTATAAATGACAGACTCATACTTGAACTTGGATTTTGAAAATGGACTCAGACTCAGACTTTGAACTTAAACTTAATCTCAGACAAGTCAGATTAGCTGAGCTTGAACTCCTCCATAACACGCTACTTGGGCAGAGGTGAGGTGAGGTGAAGTGGGGTCTATTTTCCACTTTGGTGAAGATGCATGGAAACATGGGTTCAGGTTTGAAAAGGAAGATAAGATCGAGGCATTTTGGTCTTAGCCTCAAAGGTCATAGGGTTCAGATTCTTCATCACTATTTAGATCAGTGGTGGAGAATTTAGGTTGAAATGATCCGCTTGAGATGTAATCTTCAACCTTGGATGCAGTTGCCACCAAAGCTTTGAAGGTAGGTAGGTATTGGGTTAGCAGATGGGCTTTGTAAGCTGGGAGTAGGTTTTTGACAAGGATCTCCACCTATTCTTGTTCGGTTGGTCTGTTTACCATTTGAGGTGCTTTAGCCCTTCACTTTTAAAGAAACGTGGAGAAGGACTCTTTCGGAAGCTGTTTGGTGGTTTCCAAGTCACGCCTGGTGACATCCACTTCACTGTTATAATGATATTGCTTGAAAAAGGCTTGACAGATATCATCCCAGGTCTTTTTCTGTTTCTTATCTAGTGAAAGAAACCATCTCAGGGCAGCACCGATTAATGATTGTTGGAACAGTTGTGCAAGGAGATCATTGCTGAGTACCAAAGGCTGCATTGCCCCCACATATATCATCAGATAAGTCTTGGGACAAGTAGTTCCATCAAATCTCTCAAGTTCAAGCATTTTAAATTTAGGTGGAAGCTTGGTGTCAAGGAACAGGGCTAAGTTGTCCACATCAATCAGGTCATTATGGAGCTTTAGGGATTTGATGGTTTTCTCCATTGCTTTAAATTTCTCCATGAATGTTCCCAAGTCAGGGTGAGAGAAAGCTTCCTTCCTTTGAAAATGATTCGCAGGAGATGAAGTAACATGTTGGGTAATGATGTTTGGAACCTCACTAGTTTAAAAGATATTAGTAACAACCTTTCCCTTATCTATAAGGTCAATGGTTGTTTTGGATGATGAAGTAGTGTTATTATGGGTTTGGATTGGAACAGGATTGACCTGATTCAGATTTAGGGTGGTATGGTCCAAAGGTGTGTTTGGTTTAGTCTAGTTGAGGCTAGCTTGATTAACCATAGCTCATACTTCTTTGATGATAAATTGCCTTTGTTCCTCAAATTGGGCTTGTTCAGCATTTAGAATTGCTTGAAAATTCTCCTCTTACTTTTGAAGGAGATTGGTCATGAATGTGGTCAGGGTAGCCATGTCAGTTGGATCAACCATTGGTACCTTTAAGCAAAACCAAAAGCAAACCCAGTAAGTGATTGGTTAGGAGGTAATGTGAGTAGAGGTATACAGACTTTGGGGAAAAGGATCCATTATGGTGTTGTAGGTCAATTGTTATTGGGCTTTGAGTATAATGGATGTTATGCCAAATGTATTGGGCTTTGGGAATTTTGCCAAGGTTTTGGGCTTAGCATATTGAGCCCAAAGGTATTGGGCTTTAGAAATTTTGCTAAGTTTTTGGGCTTATGATTTACATATTGTGCCAAAGGTATTGGGCTTAAGATTTGTGGGGCGAAGGTGATTGGGTCAAAGTGAAAGTGTTTGACCCTTCTTCGGTTCAAGGTTCCACTTAAAATGAATGCATGTTGTGCAATATGGATGCATGATGAAGTGCAGTTGTGTAAGGTTTTTGCTTTATGGAACATACAACTTAAGGTCAGGTTCTAAGTTCATTACATGAAAAGGCTTGGTGGCTTGAATTG
>CATKHJ010102913.1:0-12202 GCA_949750685.1 Vernicia montana | reverse complement strand
ATTAACATGGAAACTATATCTAATTAACAAGCTAGCAATTGTTAATTAGAATAAAAGAGATTAAACATATAAATAAGACAATCAAAGATGAAATTAATCAAAACTGAAATTATTCAATCCATTCAATCAATAATTAGGGTTCATCAATATCTAAAATAGAAAACAATTAGTTCATGATAGAAATTAAAGATAAAAAATAAAAGAGAGAATAAATAAGAAAACTCAAACCATCCATGGACGATGTGCAGAAATCTCCTCCTCCAATCCTTGATTTCCTACTTTAAATCTATACAAATATGGATCTTTAATCTTTAATTTACAATTCAATCTCTCTAAAATTAAAGTTCTTAAACTATCTAAGACCATAAAAGAGCCTAAAATTCCTAGCCAAAAGGCTAGGGTTTCAAAACTCCCAAAAGCTCTCTCCTTTTTTTTTCTATATTTAGAATCGTGTTTTTATCTTATGAAATCGGCCAAAAATAGCCAAGGTATGCCCAGGATTTTGATGGTACGCCTGTACCAACATGGTCATACCATCAATTGAAGCTTCTGTGTGAATTTCATCACCATGGTACGCTCGTACCATTTGTGGGCGTACCATGGCCTTAGCATTCTGCCTTCATGGTATGCCTGTAACTTTTCTGGGCGTACCTTTTGAAGGATACAGAATTAGGCTTTCATTTCTTCATAACATTTGTAGATATTTTTCTTAGCTTTCTAACGTCACCTAATTTTCTTCAATTGGACTTTTTTAGCTCGAGTTATACTCAAAATACTCCAAGGTGTTTAAAGCTGTAAATACATCAACTTTGCATTTGATATTCAAAATGTTTCTTCAATTCTCTTCCAAAATGCCTCAAATTTGTATCATATCTTCATGATTTCAATAACTTTGATTCATGGCCTCCTAAAACATGAAATTCCTATAAACAAACTCTGGAAAAACACTAAACAAAATAAATCAAACTCAATTTAAGAATAAAATACATTAAGAACAAAGGGTAAAATGTATTCAATTAAGCACTTATCACCTATATATTAAAAAACTCAAGTTACTTTGATTGCACAGATCCCTAGCTGACATTTGATGGCGCCACCTATATACCAGTAAGTTAGGTTATTTTAATTACATGAATACCAAGATCCAGTACTAACAGAACTAAAACAAATAACCCTTAATAAACAATTTAAAGATTTTAATCTTAATTAATTTATCTAGGATTAATTTAGGGTTAACATCTTTTTTGCACGCCCAATGGGCTCAATTTTTATTGTTAACACCAGCCAAAAAGTCCCAATTAATGTAAAAATATGTATTTTTACTCTTATTTAGGATATATTTTATTACCTTTCTTATTGTAAATAATTACTTTTTTTATTAACTTTTCTTGTATAGAAAGTATTCTAGTTAGGGTATGACATAAAATTAGGGTTAGCTATTTGCCTATATAAAGACTTCATTGTACACTTTTATTTTTATCATTCAATCAATACACAACCAAACTTTGCTCTTAAATAGTGTGATCACTCTTTCGAATTGATGGCTCATTGAAGCTTATATATTCACCCTTATAATATATCCACCCTTTGATTGACGACTCTTTGAAGCCTATGTATGAGACCTTTGATTGATGGCTCTTTGAAGCCTATATATCATACTCCTAAAATCTAGGTTGATGGTGCTGAACGCATATATATGATTGATTTTAGGTTATTTTTATTGTTTGATCCAAACCATCCATTATTGCTACTCTAGAACATGTTTACATGAACCTTAATAAACATTCTAATTGTTAATTTCCAGGAGTTAATAATTTTGGTACTACCAGTGGGACCATTTTTAAAATTAGAAAGATGTCTAATACTGAAAATAACACTAATGATCATAGTAGTAAGCCAACAAACAAATCTGGTGATACCAATAGTCGTACATCAGCTACTGGAAATCGAAACCAACCTTTATTGGCCTCGCAGTTAAAAAGAACATAAATAGAAGGCCATTGAACATTGGGATCCTGTCGAAGCAAGGAGTTTATGTGGATGATCCTGAAAAGGTTGGGATCGTATTCCCCAAAGATGCTGGAACTCAGAAATCCCAAACCAATGACCTTGAGTATAATCGAGAGAGGATCTTGCCAAGGCCACAAACTCTAAGCGCGGCTGATCAATGGGCCATTGTTAATGGTGTAGCCTAAAAGAATAATGACCTTTATCTAAGGATGGTAGAGAAAATTGTTTTCATAATGAGGTTGATGATAAATGAAAATCAAACTGTACAAAGAACAATCGATTGATCCCTAAATTGATTCAAAATGGCCTTAACCCATTTCACTGAGCTTATGGAAAGGAGAAACGATGATATAGTCGGGAGAAGGAACTTCGCTGATCATTTTATAAGGAATGTTCCTAATAATTAGAGGGACGAACTGAGATACGATGAAGCAAACTTGCTGTGCTGGACTGACCAAAATGAAGTTGAAGGGCAGCCACAAAGGGATTACCTGCTAGCCGATTGAGCCAATCCAGTTAATAATCCTCTACCTTATAATAATGATAGATATGATAATAGGAGGAAAGATTATAATCCTATATATGAGCGAGAAAATGATAGGAGGCCAAACTATCGGCCCATTAATAATGAATATAATGATAGAGATAACTGAGAAAGAGACCAAGATGATTATAGAAACCCTCAACCTATAGATAATGACCACATGAGAGCTTTAAGAAGGATGGGGTAGATTTCAGGTATACTTTGAGTTTATCCTATTTTTTTAGGAGGATAAATCAATCATTGTTGAGCACATTTTTATATTCACTACACAATGTGGGGAAGCATTGAATGTTCAGTAATTCTTTGACTAGATCAACCTTTACTTAGTATATAAATCTTAGGCGGACTCTATTACAACTTGGGCTTAAATGAAAGAGCAATTTCACAATGAGTTTTGCCGAACTCCCCCAGCAACTACATTGGCCGATTTGGCTATGATTGTTCAAATTCCAGGAGAATCAGCCAAAAATTTTATTGCTCGGTTTAGAAAAATCAAGGCATATTGCAATGCTAACATCTCAGAAGCTAAGCTTGTCAACTTTGCATTTAGTGGCATGAATATCATTATTAGAGAGCACTTTGAAGGCCATAAGTTCAGGGATTTCTATGACCTACTTGACTGAGTTAATGGTTATGAAAGATTGCTCAAGGAGAAAGATCAGAGGAAAATTTCATCCAAAAGTACCTATTACCGAGATCCTTTAGAGATTTCGGCTATTGATCAGGATGAAGCTTCAGACTTTAAAGAGGAAATATGCTTGGCCGAATTCAAATCAGGTGCCCCTTATAAGTGTTCGGCCTTGAGCAAACCAGACGCATTCAAGAAGAAGGGAGTAGAGATTAACCCGAACAAGATAGCAAAATAGTACTTCTTTGACTTGAACAAATCCAATGAGATATTTGATTGCTTACTCAAAGATAATCAAATCACTCTATCGGTTGGACACATTATTCCTCCAGTGGAAGAGCGGGCAAAACGGGATTACTGCAAGTGGCATAATTCCTTCAAGTATCACACCAATAACTTCATAGTCTTTAAAAATGTCATCCAAAAGGCTATCCAAGAAAGAAGGCTTGTGTTCCCAAGCAAAGGAAAAACACCCATGGTGTAGACAAATCCATTCCTCAAGGCCTCGGTTAATATGAACGAGATCAATACTACTAGTATCAAAATACTGGAGGTAGGTGACTGCAGTTAAACCTAATCATTTGACCTAAGGAAATGGTAGACTTGCAGACAAAACCAAAGGGAAGAGGCCACTAGAGCAATCCAAACCTCAAAATGCTCGGCTAGATGAAGGTAAGAAAGTCGGAGGTCCTCAACCTGAGATTGGTAAGATTAACACCTATTTAATTTACCTTTCTTGTAAATCTGAATTTCAAGTGGTGCCGAAGCACAAAGAGCTAGAGAAGGATAAAGATCCATATACTGAACCTCGTGCTCTGAGTAATAGAATAATGTCACATAGAGAATGGAGACATGTGTTGGCTCATAGACCAAAACAACCCTTAGATCGATCCAGATATAAAGAAAAGAGGCAGGCAAGGCCATAGTCCAAACCATCAGCTACTAAAAGTGGCAGGCAGTCAACTAGTCCAAGGCAAAGGGACTATACTGAGTCTCAGTCATAGTAACTTAGCACCTTTAGACCAAAACCTTAGCATACCGAAAAGTGGGAAACTCATACACCCCATAGGAAAAGTGTTTTTGATAGGCTCGATCTAAAGTAATCTAATAGGTTGACCCTTACAAAGACTTAGAAAAGGAGGTTGTAGAGGTAGAGGCAAGCAAAAAGAGTTAAACCGACAGCCAAGGTAGCAAAACGTGTTAAATCCAAGAACAAATAGAAGGTAACCGAAGCTATGGTTCAACTAGAAGAGGATGCAACTAAAGGTTTGGTGTTGAAAGCTAAGTTATACCGACTTGATCATCAAGCAAAACCTTACAAAGTAGAGGAAATTGGGTCGTGCAACAAGAAGAGAAGAGTATGGGTACCCAAGACTAAACAACTCGATTCTTAACTTAAGGAGGAGCATCAACAGAAGACATTGCCTGAAGTAGGCAAAGGGAAATTATCGATACTAGCATTAACATGGTATACTACCTACCAATTGACTTTTTACCTTAACCTAGGCAACAATCCATACTAGATAGAGATGTATTAGAAGTCGAACCAGCATATGAAGATGAAGAGGAGGTTCAATAATCAGTGTTAATTGAGGAACCATTAATATGCTTGACCAACCATATTCGACCATTACATCAAGGACAAAATTAATGCAATGATTATTAATAGGAAGTTGGTAGAAAATGGAGCAAGAATAAATATTTTGCCTTTGTGTATGTTGAAGAAGCTCGGCTTGAACAAAGAAGATCTTGAAAAAGTTCTGTTCAATGACCAACTTCATTGAGAGGGAAACAAAGATAAAAGGCTTCATCTTAGTGCAAATGAAGGTCGATTGTGAAACTCGGCCTGAAGGTATGTTTGTGTAGATGTAAGGAGTAACTACAACATCCTATTAGGTCAAGATTAGATCCATTCTAATCGGTGCATCCCTTCATCCAGGCACTAAATACTTATATTGTTTAAGAAATGGTGCATTGAAATCATCCATGCTAAAATGGATCCTTTTTGGGTGGCAGATGTACTGCTTTATGAACCTCATACTAGAATAACAAATTTAATGCTTTTAGACAGTGGTAAGTGTGTTAGGAAGCAACCTGAGGTAACATCCTTTGATTGGCCAATGAATTATTTTGGCCTACATCAGTTCGGCTGCCAATCCGAGCATTAACTTAGAACATTTTTAATGGTTAAATTCATACAATATAAAGAATAATAGAAGAATATCAAGGCTCTTGTCCAAGAGCATAACATAGTTGTGGCCAAGTTCATTTATAAAGATGAAGAGCAAGATCCCTCAGCCCAATTGTAGCTTACGGATTTAAATGTGGCATCTCCTAAGCTCTATGATAAGCCTACAAAAGTGCAAGACCCCTTGAAAGAAATCAACCTAGGAAACGAGGATGATGTTCAGCCTAGTTTCATTAGCACTAAACTAAACACCGAATTTGAAACCAAATTATTTGCCTTATTAAGAGAGTTCAAGGATTGTTTGGCATGGAACTATAATGAGATGCCAAGCCTTGACTGAGATCTTATAGAGCATCGGTTACCTATCAAGCTAGGACACAAGCCGTTCAAACAACCTATGAGAGAAATGTTCAAGGAAGTTGAAGAGCTCGTTCGGGAATAAATCAAAAGACTCTTGGATGCAGGGTTCATAAGAACGACCACCTATGTGGAATGACTGTCCAACATTGTCCCAGTAATGAAGAAAAATGGCATGTTGAGGATATGCGTTGACTTTAGAAACCTTAACTTAGCTACTCCAAAATTTTAGTACCCCATATCGATCTCAGATGTGCTAGTTGATGTTGCAGCTTGCAATTTAATTCTAAGTTTCATGGACGAACACTTAGGGTATAATCAAATCAAAATAGCTAAAGAAGATGTGAGTAAGAAAAATTTTAGATGTCTGTGGTTGATAAGAGCCTATCAGTGGGTTGTAATATCATTCGGTCTAAGGAATGTTGGGGCTACTTATCAAAGAGCAATGAACATTATCTTCCATGGCATGATCGGTAAGTTTATGAAAGTATATATTGATGATGTGGTGGTTCAGTCACAACAAGAGGATCAACACTTGGCCGATCTCAGGAAGTCATTTGAGAGAATGAGAGAACACAAGCTTAAAATGAATCCTCTCAAGTGTGCTTTTAGAGTATCGACCGTGAATTTTCTAGGGTTTTTAGTTCACTAAAGAGAAGTGGAAGTTGACAAAAACAAAGCCAAGGCAATCATTAAAGATCAACCTCCCCGAACCAAAAAGGAACTTTAAAGGTTGATAGGCCAAATCAATTTCTTGAGAAGATTTATAGCAAACACAATAGGAAAATTTCGGTCATGGCGCGATTTGCTGAAAACTAAGAACTATAGTGAGTTTATATGGATCGAGGAACATAAGAGGTGTTTGATGAAATTAAGGCTTATCTAACTGAACCTTTTGTAATCAATCTTCTAAGGTCGTACCAACTATTGATCTTTTACATTTTGGCCTCAGACGAATGCATCAGTAGTATGTTGGCTCAAGAACAAGAGGGCTTTGAGCGAGCTATATATTATTTGCATAGTTGTTAAAATCAGACTGACCCCATAGGTTCAACTAAAAAAATTGAGAATCAGTCCTCAGGTCGGTCCGATTTAGCCAAGAAACATGGGATGAGAAGACCTAAGAAAAACTCGATGAATTGACCGAGTAACCGGTAATCTGACTGACCCAGCCTGGGTTTTCCGGGTTAACTAGGTTGAGAAATTTTTTTTTTGCCAAATTAAAAAAAATTGTCACTGGAGGAACAATAATTGCAAAATCAAGTTGGCACGAGCTAGCCCATCTCAGTTTGGCATTCATGTACGCAGGTCTCATGCTCATACATTGAACCTAGGTTCGGACTGAGGATTTGCACCCCCTGCGCGCGCAAGAGAGAGCCTCATTGGCTACTTTCTTAGCATTGAAAGGAGAAGCCTTTCAATAGATACCCCATTCCAACTTTGCATTTTTCCAATATGGGATAACTCACTTTCCTAAGCATAGAGTTTACTTTGAGCTTCAAATTATCATTCACCCATTTACCACTTTGAGCACATGAATATTCAAATTCATATTTCTTACGTAGGGGAACACAAATTTAAGTAGACCTCCTAGTACCACGTAGTGGGATCCACCCAAATTTGGGTCTCAAAATGGCCACTTAATAACTTAATTTGCCATGATTTTCTAACAATTACTTCAAAGTAATGTTTATTGATTGCTCTAGTAACGTTCGTTAATTTTAATTATATGTATATTATTTTTATTTTTAACATATAAATAATAAATATATGATATTATTTAAAATTCTAGTTTGACTCCGGTTGAAACTCTGACCCATGACTCTCTGCCTTCACTGGTTCTAAGATCGGGTTGGGTTCCAAAACATTGATTATTTTAGTAGGATCTTAAATCCGTATGAATTAAAATATACATTGGTTAAGAAACTTTACCTGGCCCTATACTTCTCATTCACCAAGCTAAAACACTACATGTTCCCTGTGGTCATCTTAGTAATTAGCAGGACAGATGTGATCAAGTATATTTTGTGTCAGCCTTTCCTAAGAAACAAGATGGGTAAATGGGTCGTGGCATTGTTCAAATTTGCTCTCAAGTATGTGCCTTAGAAAGCTGTTAAAGGACAAGCCTTTACAAAATTTTTAGCTCACCATCCAACTAAGGGCGAACCCATCAAAGAAGAAATCAATTGCGTGTTTGGTGGTTCACGGGGAATGTGGTTTGATGGATCAAGGACAACAAGCTTTGCTGGGGCAGGAGTAGTCATCACCTTGCTTGGAGGCATAGTAACTAAATTGGGATTTGTATTTGGATTTCCTTGTATAAACAATCAGACCAAATATGAAACTTTACTTATCGGCTTGGAGATCCTCACCGAGTTAGAGGTATGTTTGGTGGATATAAAAGGAGATTTACTTCTTATCATCAAGCAAGTTTCTAGCGAATACAATTATGAATCACCTGCACTTCGGCCTTATTGTAATAAGGTATGCATTTATTTGATAACTTTGAGCATTTCTCTTTGGAGTATGCTTTGAGGGCCAAAAATGAAGAGGCAAACCAACTTGCACAGAGGGCATCAGGCTATTTGGCTTTGTTCGGAGAAGTCCCTTTATAGTACAGGTCGACCTCAATTTTGTGCATTAAGGGAATAAATCAGCTTGAATAGCAAGTTGAAAAGCATCAGGGTATCTTCAATATTGATTTAACTAAAGATTAGAGGTCCAAATTGATTGAATATCTAAAGGATCCTTCCTCGGGGGTAGATAATAAGACAAAACTTATTACACCAAGATTTTGGCAAGATGAGGGAGAACTATACAGAAGATATCCTAGTGGAGAGTTATTATTATACCTTGGCTCGAAAGAAGTAATGTTATCTATGGTCGAGGTACATGAAAGTCTGACAGGTGCTCATCAAATCTGAAAAATTAATGAGGCAACTTTTGGAACAGTACGGCTACTGGTGGTCGAGTATAGAAAAGGATTATTTTAGATATGCTAAAGAATGTGAAGTTTGCCAAAAGCATGGCCTGATCCAATTGTCCCCAGCTGATAAACTTCACTTAGTAATCAAGCCTTGGCCTTTCAGAGGATAGGCAGTGAATGTGATCAATAAAATATATATGCCCTCATTCAAACAACATTCCTTCGTCTTGGTGGCAATTGGTTACTTATCTAAGTGGGTTGAAGCAATACCACTTAAGGTAGTAAATCAGCAATCGGTCATCAAGTTCTTTAAAGAATATATACTTCACCGAAGTAGTTTACCTCAGACAATAATAACCAACCAAGAGGCTGTGTTCATAAGAGAAGAAGTGAAGGAATTTTGTAAAGAGTTTGGTATCAAGCTTGTTCATTCCACTCCATATTATGTGCAAGATAACAAGTAAGTGGAAGCAACCAATAAGGTGATCAAAATGAACATCTATAAAATGGTTGAGGATAACCTAAGGGTTTGGCATAAGCTCATGTCAGAAACTTTTTGGGCAATCTGAACCACTTTGAAAACGGCCACGAGGCAACTTCTTATAAGTTAGTTTATGAGCACTACGCAATGATACCAGTCGAGTTAACAGTAAAGTCTATAAGATGCATGTTTCAAGATGAATTGAGAGCCAATCAATATACTCAAGCAATGGTAAGGGATTTGGACGACCTTGATTATGATTGGCTTGCTGCACTTGATCGAATCCAAGCTCAGAAGAAACAAGTGGAAAGGGCATACAACAAAAGAGTTCAACCTAAGGACTTCAAGATTGGGGACTTGGTTTGGAAAGTTATCTTGCCAATTGGGCATAAGAACCTCGAGTTCAGTAAATAGTCCCCCAATTGGGAAGAACCATATATGGTAAAATAAATCAAAAGGAATGGTGCTTACCTATAATCAGATCAAGATGACGAGCTACATAATCGGTCAATCAATGGAAAATTCTTAAAGCCTTATATACCATCTCTATGGGAAGGAGTAATCTGATCCTTATTACTAAGCATCGAGAATAAGCTTTGATTGTAATGGCTGAACCATAAAATGAGTTCGACCTTATGTTATAAAGTTTAGCTATGTTTAGGCCGATCTAATAATTGTAATTCTCTTTTGCTTAATAAAATTGAAAGAGCTGATCAATTTAAGGTCTTTCTAGACATATTCTATTCTTGTTTGCATACATATAAAACATCCATGCATACATTGAGCATAAATAACAAGCAAGGAAGGTCAACCCCTTAGCCGCTAAAAATATATTAATCATTCACAATAAGGTGGCTCATTGAGCCCAACAATTGTACTTGAAGGTTGGCCCCTGATAACTCTATTTTCTTAAAATTATTTTACATGTTTAAACTTAAATTTTTTTTTAGTTCTTGATAATTTAATAATATTATTACTTATTTTGATAAATAAATAATTCTAATAATTTATAAATAAATTATAACATATTTTTAGTATTTTATTTTATTTTGCAGATCAAAATGACATTAATGATACAAGTAATGATATCCTGATATTAATGATACAGACAATGATGTCATAATAATAATGATGCAGGCAATGATGCAAAACATTAATGATGTAGGCAATGATGTCATAATATTAATGATGCAAGCAATGATGTCATAATAATAATGATGCAGACAATGATGTAAGATTATGAAAAAAGAAGGTGGAAGTTGCCTATAAATAGGCATTACCACCCATCTTTCAAATCATTATTCAATCAAATAAACAAATATTTAGAGAGATTTATATTTTCTTAGTTTCATTTCTTTTTATTTTCATTTTAGTCAAGAAGAGAAGTTTTGGAGCTCGTGTATGTCAAAGACTGTATTCCAAAAAGAGTTCTTTCTAAACTTTTATTCTTCAATTTAATAATAAGTTGTTATTATGTTTTCTATTAGATTGATTATTAATTTAATTGTTTCTTTCTTCTTAATTATGAGAAGCTAAATTTCTTATTTAAGATTTAGATGTACTCCCTTGATTTTCCTATAACTATCTTTGTTTGATTGATTTGGTTTTAATTATTGGAATTAATCTTTTATCTTAGAATTTAATGCTAGTAAATAATTGATCACTATTTGCATGTTTAAAGAATATTATATGAAGTGGCGAAAGTGGAAGTATAATATTAGTTTGTTGAGATATTATACCTAGGGAATGTGTTGCTTAGAGATAAGAACACTCCTTTATGATTAATTAAAGGATTTCCATAAAATTTAATGGGTTTGTGTTAATTGCTTGTGATCACGAGAGTAGACATAAGGTTAATATAAATACTTGTGTTGTGTCTTGAGAGAGAACATCATATAATTTAGGGAAATCTAATCATTAATTCCAATGAAATTTAACCAATCTAGAAAACATAGAAAAGTCATAGGTAATCAATTGATGAAATCTAAATCCTAAGTCTTTTTCATATATTGAATTTATCTTTTAATATTTGTTTTTATTTTCTTCTTTATATCAACTAAATCAATTTTCTAAATAATAAGGTAATTCATAATTTTGGTAATTGTCAACTCTTTCTTCGTGGGATTGACACTCTACTCAATTACTATATTATTTGTTTACAACCTATGCACTTGCAGATTTTTAGCAACAAGTTTTTGGTGCCGTTGCCGAGGAAGATGACATTGTCAATATCAATAAGTGTTTATGAGAAGTGATCCCAATGCAAAATTAGAGGAGTTAGATCCTGAAATCGAGCGTAGGTGTAAAGCTTTGACTAAAGCTAAAAAGGAGAGACTCAAAAAAGAGAAAGAAGAAAAAGCCAAAAAGCTGGAGGCTTCGGAAGAAGGAGCATAATTTGATCAAGAAACTTTTAAGGAAGGAAGCGAAGGAGAAGAGATGGCAAACAACGGAGCTAATAGGGCATTGCGTAAGTTTGTCGTGCCAAGCTCAGTTATGCGGTCTAGCATAGAAAGGCCGACTGTTGCAGCTAATAACTTTGAGACCAAACCGTCACTCATACAGATGGTTCAACAATCTCAGTTTAGGAGAGGAGTCATAGAGGATGCTAATGCCCATTTGGAAAATTTTCTAGAAATCTGTGATACAATCAAGATGAATGGCGTTACTGATGATGCCATTAGACTGAGACTTTTCCCATTCTCTCTTAGGGATAAAGCAAAAACATGGCTAACCTCTCAAGCTCTAGGGTCAACCACTACATGGGATCAACTCATAGGGGTTTTTCTTGCAAAATATTTCCTACCTGGAATGACTGCTAAACTGAGGAATGACATCACTAGTTTCACTCAGTTTGAAGGAGAGACTCTCTATGAAGCTTGGGAAAGATTCAAGGATTTGCAACGAAAGTGTCCTCATCATGGTATCCTTGATTGGTTGATAGTACAGACCTTCTATAATGGCCTCGCTACTCAGATGAGAAGTACTATTGATGCAGCTGCTGGAGGAGCCCTTATGAACAAGAATGTTGCGGATTCATATGACCTTCTTGAAGAAATGGCAGCCAATAA